>JAOYSI010011545.1:23253-33848 GCA_025775065.1 Hiodon alosoides | reverse complement strand
ATTGTGAGCGAATGAGAAGTGGAGCCTGAGTTATTGTGAGCGAATGAGTAGAGGAGCCTGTGTAATTGTAAGCGAATAAGAAGAGGAGCCTGTGCAATTGTGAGCGAATGAGAAGTGGAGCCTGAGTTATTGTGAGCGAATGAGTAGAGTAGCCTGTGTAATTGTAAGCGAATGAGAAGAGGAGCCTGTGTTATTGTGAGCGAATGAGAAGAGGCGCCTGTGTAATTGTAAGCGAATGAGAAGAGGATTCTGTGCAATTGTGAGCGAATGAGAAGAGGAGCCTGTGTAATTGTAAATGAATGAGAAGAGCAGTCAGTGCCAAACTCTCTGGTCGCTCTACTCTAACCTTCGTGCCAGGAGGGCATTCATCTCCTCCATCAGACCTCCACCTCCACCCCCACTTGTTCGGTTGGCATCGTTCTTGGCACCGCTGGGACTGGCCCCTGACGAGCTGTCTTCAGACTGGTGGGCACAAAACACAAGGGAATTATTTACGTCACTGCGGCAATCCTGCCACCAAGGTATAATCAATAATCTCAATTGGTCTTTTTCTCCACGAACTTCCAGCATTCGACGCGGGCTCATGTGTCCCTATCAGTACCTCAAACTGCCTTTAAATCATTGGAAGATCCGTCCCCCTAAACGACCCATAAGGTAACCGGTCTTATCTGAGATACTTAATAAAACGTACCCTCTGCACTCGGCGCAGTTTGGCTCCTGCCAGCGCAGCGGCCAGCCCTGAGGGGGCCTCCTCCCCCGGCCCCCCGGACCCTCCACCTGCCGGCAGCGGAGGGGGGGGTGGCGGGGCCCCTGTGGCGGGAGGTGGGGGGCCTGGCGGGGGCGGCGGGGGTGGGGGCCCCCCCGCGGGCACGGGTGCTGGCGCGGCGACGGGGGGAGCCGAGAGCACAGAGGGGTGCCCCGTCGGGACGGGGGGACCTGTAAGGGGGGGAGGGAGAGAAAACGTATCGTCATGGAACTACATACATAGAGCTCCTAAAACACTGCTTAACCACTGATTAGTGGACTCCAATGGATCTCCATGCCATGCTATAAAGAGTAAAGAATCCAGGGTTTAATTAACAGAAAAAAACTACAACACTCCACCATGCCAACAAAGTACAACACAGCATTTCAGGAACCATCATACAAGCAGTTAGCAGTTCTGAGACCAACGCACACTGGTAATAAAAAATTAAACATTTACATAAAAGCTGTGGCAACTGTGATCTGCAAGGCAACTTGTTTAAGTCCACACGGCGACCGGGAACTTTCCCGTTGTAGAGAGCTTATACAGAGCTTCTCTCCAAAGGCACGCGACAAACCGGGCAGCCTAGCGCCCCTCAAAGCCACCACTGCTTTCCGCGTGACTGTAAGTGACCACAAAAAAGACCTGAGGGAACCATAAGCCATGAGCAAAGCGCCGCTTTCGGATGACGGACGACGCTTGTTCGCATAACCACAGACATCCCTACGTGAGTTCCCCCAGACATTCTTAATTAAGAGAACATGCTGGCTTAGACAAGCGGTCCAGTCGGACGGTGTCAGGGGCACGCCACGTGCAAGACTCAGACTACTACCATGGGTCCCGCGAACCGGGGGGAGGGGGGCAACCGTTGGCCCATTGCCACGCCCTTCGGGACCCGGGGTACTTACTGGAGTCGGGCGCGGCTGCTTGAAAGACAGGAGAGGGGGTCTTCTTGGGTGAGGGCCCTTCAGACAGGGCGGTGTAGGAAGGGGGTGAGGAGCTGAAGGGGGGCATGATCTGGTACATCTGCTGAGGGTGGAAGGAGGAGGCATACAGGGGCTGGTGGGCGACGTCCGGGGGGCCAATCGGCACAGGACGGGGGACGGCCTCAGCGCACGAAGCAAGCGAGCCGGGGGGGTCTCTGAGGACGGGGGCGCATGGCGGGACGGCGGCCGACTGGGGGAAGTAATAGTCCTCCGGGTAGCTGTCGGCGGCTGGGTCCAGGGTGGGGGGGTGGCCCCTGCCGCGCCCATTCTGGAGCGGGGGCAGGGGGAGGGCCACGGGGAGGACTTGCTGGGGACACAGTGGCTTAATCGGAAGGGCCACCACCATGGGGGGCGAGGAGGGTAAAGGGGCGAAGGTGCCGTGTCGAGGGGCCAACGGGGGGCCCTGGTGACGGGGGTGCGTAGGTGGGGAAAGGGGAATCTGCCTCGCCTTGCGGGCGGGCGTTCCCGCCCCTGGGTGCACGGGGGAGAAGGCGGAGGCCAAGGAGGTGGAGAGCTGGGACAGCTGAGCCTTCCTGCCAGGAGGAGGGTCGCAGGAGGGGCAGCCACCCTCCCGGGCGTCCTGCGACAAGGGCGAGGTGGAGCAGGAGGGGGAGGCATAGGAGGGGGGAGGCAGGGTGCTGGCCCGACACTGTCTATACTCGGGAGGAGGGGTGTCTGACTGGCAGGGGGAGGGGGAGACTTTAAACTGAAGGGTGGAAACTAACAAGAGACACAGAGGGAGGAAAACAAAACAGTCGACAAAAAGAAGAGAGAGTGAGAATGACCAAATCAAGAACAGGAGGGAGAAAAAAACTGCATAACGTAAAGCATAACGAAGACACATGGAATGCGACGTGAACAAACCACAAGGAAGCGCATGGCACTGTTTCCCCCAGCTCACACGCAACGTTCGCGCAACGCTTCTGCTATGCTTCTGCAGCGCTGAAAGACTCTCGCGTGTATGGGAGTAAGCATGAGCGAAAGAAAACAGGAAGTAGAAAGGAGGCCGGTCGCAGGGTCCTCCTCTGCTCCGCCTCATCCCCTCCGTCACATTCAAGCCCGGGATTCGCGACAGCAAGGCTGCCCCCCCAATGCACCCACGTAAGCCCCCTCTACTGAATTGCACAGGAAGTTGGGCCGGAGCGTTTGGGGCTTTGTCTGCGGCGCCCGCGTTGTTTGGTTGCGCAAGGCCACGGGTTGCCTGCAGCGTCTGCCTTGCCTGCGCAGACGGTACCCTCTTTTACCTGAGGCGGACACCCGTCGCTCCCTCTCTATCTGCGCCTGCATCTGCTGCTGCTGCTCCATCATCTGCCTGCAGGGGGAGACACACACACACACACACACACACTGAGTACACGCAGCCTTCAGCCTCCCTCTCCCCAACAGGGTGCACCCAGGCTGTGCCACGGCAAGGCCGAACCCAAGCTGCGGCCTGTCGAGGGCCCCCAAGAAGCATGCGGTGGTTGTGGTTGAAACTGAATCCAGAGCGTAAATCTCCAGGGATACTAAAGCTCTCTGATGCGGAGGGCATGACAGCTCAATAAAACAAACCAAGCTTCTGGCCGTCCCTTTGACTTTCTGACCCACACCCACCTTCCCTTTTTGGAAGAAAATAAACTCCACTCCCTCCGATACCCCTGCAGACTTTTCAAGTGGATGCATGACTGCACCTCAGAACCGTCCGGTCAGCCGTCCGGTCAGCCGTCCGGCATGAAAACTCTGCAGCAGCGGAGGGGAGGAGAGTGGAATTTTCCGGCCCCGATCCGAGATGAGCGGATCCCCATGCTAAACGATGGCACAGAGGACAAGGCTTCTTGTCAGGAAGCGTTTCCCTGAGAATTGCCCTCTGACGTTTCCTCCAGTGGAGAACATTTTAATTCTGGGAATCTGGGAAATAGCTTCAGTGACAAAAGCTGAGGCTAAACACTGGAAAAGAATGGGGGAGAAAAACCACCCTTCGAGCGCTGACCCTGACCTTTCTATTTACAGTTCTAAAATGTGAGCACGCAGCTCAAAGAGTGATAACACCAGAATCCCCGCTTTCCGTCAAGCCCAAAAGATGTCTGCGTCAGAGACGGTGTCACGCGGTCACTGGTTCCTTCCAAGGCGATGACAACTTCGACACCTTCCATCCCAGCGTCAGTCAGAAACGGGGCGGCAGAAAAGCAGGACCGGTTCTGCCGCTGGATTACGGTCTGACCCACTGCATACTGTTCATTATCAGAGTTTACTTTTACAAATGTAGGCTATGCAAATTTTGGCGGGAATTTTCAGATTTTTTGGGATTATTCCCGGCCATCCAAGGAACAATGGGCTCTAATCCTAGAAGTTAAATTTGTTAAAGTTATATGAAAGAGGTGAAAGACTATTTTTCAAATTTGAAAAGTATATAATTTTAAAAAAGGAAGCATTTAACAAATCAACGACCTCATTTCATTTTTTTAACCTTTTTACGAAGACCACTGCGTGAAACATCACCGTACAGCATTCGTTTCCACTGACAGAAGCGTCATTAATGAAAGGTATATATACAGAACTGTATACGCTGCTCTGCCCAGACAGTGCTTACCTCCTCTGTGCCTCTGAGTCATCTGTGGATGGTCCGTTCTGGGTTTGTCGTTGGACAGCCGGACCTCAGGAGGGAAGAAAGGGGAGAGTGTAAATAATACTCAGTTGCTATAGAAATACACAGCCGAAGTTGGAAGAGAAATGACAGAAACAAACTGCAAACAGTCCAGGCTACAAAAAAAACGCTTGAGATAAACCTCTTAGAGTCCTTTTTGTCACGGGGTCCAGGAGGCACAGTCTCCGCCTGTGATCAGGGTAGAGTCCCTGCCTGTGAACAGGGTAGAGTCCCTGCCTGTGGCCAGGGTACAGTCTCCACCTGTGATCAGGGTACAATCCCCGCCTGTGATCAGGGTACAGTCCCCGCCTGTGATCAGGGTACAGTCTCCGCCTGTGGTCAGGGTACAGTCCCCGCCTGTGATCAGGGTACAGTCCCTGCCTGTGATCAGGGTACAGTCTCCGCCTGTGATCAGGGTACAGTCCCTGCCTGTGATCAGGGTACAGTCTCCGCCTGTGATCAGGGTAGAGTCCCTGCCTGTGATCAGGGTACAGTCTCCGCCTGTGATCAGGGTACAGTCCCTGCCTGTGATCAGGGTACAGTCCCTGCCTATGGTCAGAGTATTCATTGGGAGTCTGGAGACTGAGCTGCCACTCACTGGCTACTTTCTCCCCTGGGGTTTGGTACAAGAGAGAACCTGTGTGGTGTGGTAGTTAGGGTTTTGGCCTTGTAACCAGAAGGTTGTGGTTCACACTCAGGGAAGGTTGCCACCGTGGTAGCCAATGTCGCTAAACCTGAATTACCAGCTGTAAAACTGGTAGAAACTTGTAAAATCATATGGATTGTACTATACTGTTCCAGTACCAGAAGATAAATAATTTATCTTGATTTCTGCTGAGTTTGCCATGGCGCTAAGGAAGAAAAAAATATTATCTGGGTCACAAAAAATTTGCACACAACGGCAACTAATAAAATAATAAATATGATATATAATGTAACTGAAGTGGCCTGGTAACAGCAAAAACCACACGTGGGTGTGCCAAGCCTCCTGCCTGGCAACGTGGGTAGATAGCGCCAAGCTTAACGGTAAACCCTGACGTTTCATTCATTCCGGACACTTCCTATTAAGACCCAACGGAGATAACTTTAAAAAAAATTTCTGTCACAAAATCTAACCTCAATGATGGGTGTTCTTTCGAGTCACCCAGACAAGTCCTTTCCTTGTGTTATCAGCACTAGGTGGCGTGGGGTAGGTCTGCACTCAAAACAAGCACCTCCCATTGACTTCCTGGGCAGCGGCAGGTTTGCGCCATGCCTCTCGTCCAATTCCCACCGAACATTCTCTCATACATATTGTGTAGCCGGCCGAGAGAAAAATAGACAGGAGGCTCAATCTGGGATTGGAGGAGACTAGTGTACTTCCCCACCCTCCTCATGTGGGGTGACTGGATTGGAGGAGACCAGTTGTACTTCCTCACTCTCCTCATGTGGGGCGACAGGATTGGAGGAGACCAGTTGTACTTCCTCACTCTCCTCATGTGGGGCGACAGGATTGGAGGAGACTGGTGTACTTCCTCACCCTCCTCATGTGGGGTGACTGGATTGGAGGAGACTAGTGTACTTCCTCACCCTCCTCATGTTGGGTAAGAGGATTCATAGCGAATATCATTAGCACAATCAGCTATTTCTTACTGAGAGAACTGAGAGAACAGACACTAAATAAAAAAAGAGAAAATTTTATGCATTGACTACAGAGGACATAGAAAAGCCTAAACAGAATGCGAGTTTCTGGCCTGGAAAGAAAGAGAAAAAGCATTTCTTTCCTAATAAACACTGAATGACTAACCGACCGCAGGCATTCAAACAGGAAAACCTCAGCAGAACTTGGCCTGCAGCGCTTGAAAATCCCAGAATAAACACCGCGCACGCCTCCGCGTGCGTCCCAGTCCATGCCTGGCCTCGAGCTTAGTCCGCCGAGAGAGAAGACCCCGCGCTTCACGTGCGAGAAGAGACGAGAATAAAGATGAAGAACTCAAGTCGTGTCAACCTGGGATGCACTTTACATGGGATGGGATTCCCAGTTGTAAAGGCTGCCAGAATGGCTTTCTGAAATATTCAACTAAGAACATCTTAGAAGACATTCCTTTCATTAATAAAACAAGTTGTGTGAGTCATTCTAATTTCCCTTTAAATGGAGAATTCTAATGAATTCATGACTAAAAACGCATGCAGACTGCAGAGTTAGCGTAGCTTGTAGCTCGTAGCCAAACGGACACAGAATCAACATGGACCACCCTTCCTCAGGTAGCCTCGTTTGCTCCCGTGCATCCCAAAAACTCTGGCACGGCGAGGGTGGAACCTTTTTTTAAAATTGCTCCTGTTACTTAAATTTCAGCTTTGAAAGACATAGGGCAAATGACGATGAAACTCGAGCTCGTCCCCTTAGGCCAGACAATACCATCTTACCAGTCCCTTATATTTTATTCATCACAGCGACGCACATGGTTAACGTCACCACACAGCTGCCAGCGGTTTGCGAAATTTCTACCCCAAACACAGCGCTTAACTAATGAAGAATTTACAAGCTTGGTCTGGCACTTAGTGAAAACCAACAATCAAAACGCTTTTGAGCAAATCTCACAACATGTTTGTGAAAAACTTTGTTGTTTGATTAAAATATGAAACAGAACACAGCATCAGGAACCCTGATAATAAAGGTAACAGTAAACCATTCATACTTTTGAATTTGCCTTTTGCTCCTAAACCAAAACACAGGAGACACGACATCACCACATTACACAACAAAATCGCACCGCAATGCCACCCAGGAGCATTAAAGCAATCCTCTAAACCTCTCCAAATGAATCAACCCCTACCTCCACCCGTGTGGCCATCTCAACGCCCCCCTACCTCCACCCGTGTGGCCCGCTAGACGCCCCCCTACCTCCACCCGTGTGGCCATCTCAACGCCCCCCTACCTCCACCCGTGTGGCCATCTCAACGCCCCCCTACCTCCACCCGCGTGGCCGTCTCGACGCCCCGCTACCTCCACCCGTGTGGCCATCTCAACGCCCCCCTACCTCCACCCGCGTGGCCCGCTCGACGCCCCCCTACCTCCACCCGCGTGGCCGTCTCGACGCCCCGCTACCTCCACCAGCTTGGCCGTTTCGACGCCCCCCTACCTCCACCCGCTTGGCCGTCTCGACGCCCCCCTACCTCCACCCTGCCTTCCCTGGGAGAGAAAAGCTGCGGACGCACACAAGCACGCGGACGGACAGAGGCGCTGTACCTACAGGACATCCTGCAGAGGAGGAGGTGGCTGAGTCCAAAGTGGCAGACGCAGAAGCAATGGCAGACCCACTCCCTGCTGACCATGGTGCGCCGAGGGCCCCTCGCTCTCTCGTCCGCCCGCCCCGAACGCCCGGGCCTCAGGGGTTCCTTGGGCCCGCCCCGTCCCGGCCTGGCCCGACCCATGGGGGGAGGGGGATCGGGTTCCCCGCCCACCTATCGCCTTTCGGTAACTCACACTGCCGTGCCAGCAGGAGACCGCTCATCGCACCTTGAATATTTCATGAGGGGTCAGTCCTAGGGAACAGCATCCCAGAAATCAGCACCGCTGCCGTGCAGAGCAGTAGCCCTGTGGTGGGTTAGGCCAAAGGCCTTCATCAATGAGGACACACAATGGGGAAAAGCCTCGCCTTTATTCAATTTATGCAAATGCACCAGCACCAAACGTGGCATCTCAATGGACCACAGACCTCCTCGTGGCAACTAGAAGCAGAGAATCATGGGCCTTCGGTCACCTCCTGACAAGGGCACCCAATTAAAACAAGGTTCAGACACATCGCTTGGACGTCGAGCCAAAACCTGATGACCAAACCTGATGCGTATGTACGAGATGTCCGGGCCGCTGGATCACGCAAAGGGCATTCTCTCCCCAAGATCAATATTGCCACCATCAATTCTTGCTGCTTTTTTTCCTCATATGAGACAGACTGTGTGTGGACTGAAATGGGTTCTACTTCAACTTCAACTGGGGTTCAAACTTCTGAGCGACAAACCTCCGGTAGGTCCAACCCGAGAGGCCATGGGGACTATAGGTTTCTGCCTCGCCCCCTCAAACGGGAACCTGGTACCCGAACTGGAGGGAGAGGAAGGAGGGCAGGTGTGGTTCACTATTCTGAGCTGGCTATTACAGGGGCCATCAGGGAAAGCGCTTATTACCTTTCAAAATACCCACCAATAACCTTTAGCGCCCGTCGTAACACTAGAGCACCTCTGGGTGCTATTTCCGTTGGGTTTGCTTGGTCCAAATGTTCAAAGCAGTGAGCCAGGGGAGCATCTTTATATGGGCACAGTTCTGATTTCTCCGCGGGTGACCGGAATGAGACCAACCACCCCTGAGTATATCGAGGGCTCTTATAAAAACCATCCAACCATTTCGTACGATAGTTTTGAACTTGCGCAACATGTCAGTAAAACATGTCACTCACGATGTAATTCCAGCAGTGTCGTTGTACCCAAGCGCAAACACAAGCGGCCTAAAAGAAGCAGTGGGATGCGTTTGAATGAGGACCGCTATAAACATATCCCGCTTGCTTCTGTTTTCGCCACGCGCTCTTCTCGGGGGTCCCGCGCGATCCAAGTAGGGGCGGACCTCGAAACGCGATCCTTGTAAATAGCTAACTGTGTTAAAAAGAGCTCCACAGAGGAAACGGGGCACCTCTCCTTCAGCAGGGAAATGAACCCACTCTGGTGGGCTGCGGTACCACCATCAGTCTGGGCGACGCTCGATCTTCGTTATCCTCCTTAGCGTACAGCGCATGCTTTCAGCTCTCCTTTAAAATAAATACCAGCACCCGGGAGATACATCTGAACTGTAATTGTATCTTAATGTGCGGCGGTTCGTCTGAGCAGAACCTCACCTGACGGGTAGAGGGTCACATAACCAGGGGTGAGGGACCCCCTAGTTACGCCTAGCGACGACACAACGCATTCTGGGACTTTAGTCCTAAGCTACTGTACTCCTTGTCTGCACATTTCACTACGGGCCACGTTCTTACTTAACAATCCATCGTTTCATGCATGGATTACGAAAATCCCTCAATCACAGTGGATCACGGGCAACATTGCCAAACAATGAGTTAGTGACCTGTAAATGTCAGCATTTCTTACGTATTAGTTGGAAAATTCCGGTACCTTAAGCCCCAGGGGAATGTGTGCTGCTGTTAAGTGGTAAAAAAGCATTTGCTGAAGCGTCTTAGCGATTTAGCGATGTCCGTTTGGGTCTCACATGTTTACCGCCAGCACAGAACATGGCAGATGACGCTTCCAGGATCTGCTCCTATGAAAAACAGGTGTGTGGTGCAGAATAGCCAGGGACTGCAAGTGCAAAGCAACACTAGCAGAAAGTAGAAGCAGGAGGGCAAGGGCTGCACCAAAACGAAGGGGAAATAACAGGTATGGTTAGTACCTGATGGGGGCTGAAGTAATTGCAATAACAATGCCAATTGTTATACCCATGAAAAGTATTTGAAAACATGTACTCGATCCGGCTTGTACTCGGATTCCAGACCTCCTAGCTCAACCTTACTGCTAATAAAGTTTGTGTTGCTCCTCCATTAGGACAAATATGTAAACGGTCCATAGGGAGACTTTGCTGTTTCAGCCAATGTCCACTCAGATTAGACATTTAGAACGCGATGCCCGGCTCCCTAGAATCACCCCACGGCGTAAGTCCTCCTCTGGACCGGATTGGCTAGGCAGTGTCTTGAATAGTTTTCCCTCCCCAGTGCTCCAGCTCTCCAGCTCTCTGCCTCCTTGAAGTTGCTGGTTTTGAAGCCGTCAGAAAGTGTATTGACTCAGCGGCCGTGAGCAGAGGCGATAAAGGCAAGTGCAAACACAAACACAGCTCCACAGACAGCGCCGCCTCCGTATCTCTGCACACTCAGCTTTTCCCCTGGAGCCCCAGTGCACGGCAGCGGCTGACCGAACCGCCGGGGAGTTTCCAGAACCTTGCTGCCCATTTAGGCGCCACAATGGAGCCTTCAGTGTGTACAGTGAACACAGTAATAAACAACGCAACGCGCTTCTCTTACCACCAGTCAGATCTCTATGAGCATCAGCGCCCTTCCACCCATAACCAGCGCCCATCCACCCATAACCAGCGCCCATCCATTGATAATCAGCGCCCATCTACTCATAACCAGCGCCCATCTACTCATAACCAGCGCCCATCTACTCATAACCAGCGCCCATCCATTCATAATCAGCGCCCATCTACTCATAACCAGCGCCCATC
>JAOYSI010011545.1:0-11949 GCA_025775065.1 Hiodon alosoides | reverse complement strand
GGAGAACTCAGTGGAGACCCCAGCGAGACTTCAGCGAGACCTTAGTGGAGACCTCAGTGGAGAACTCAGTGGAGACCTCAGCGAGACTTCAGTGGAGACCTCAGTGGAGACCTCAGCGAGACTTCAGTGGAGACCTAAGGCAGATTTCAGTGGAGAACTCAGCGAGACTTCAGTGGAGACCTCAGTGAGACCTCAGTGGTAGCACAGATCTGGCACCCGCAGGAACGATTAGGAGTTGGCCAGGTCGCACTTCCATTCTGACCCCTCTGGGGCCTTGGCAAGTCAGCGGTGCTGTCGGTACGGGCAGGTTCTGGCATTAGCAGCGTGACACTGGGATCCAGCAGAGAGGTAGCGGGACGGCGCCGCAGATAAGGGACCAGCGCTGGAGGGGCGGGATTAATTAACCCCAGTCACGTCCTGCCGGTGCCAGTGCGTCCTCCCCTGTGGGTACTTCCAATACGACCCCACCCCCCTTACCCCATTTTTTTTACTTTGAAAGAGGGCAATCCTGTGCCCTGTGGCCCCAGCTCAATTTCCGCTAATGGAGGAATCTCCAGGCGAAACTAATTCATCCTTATCTCGAGCGCAGGGATTTGACCCCAATTTGTCATAGTTCAGGGCCAAACGTATGACGACCGTTTGTCTTGCTGAAAGGCTGCCTTGAGATCCAACGAACAGAAGGATTGACAAAATTTTAAATGATGGTTTTCAGGGAAAGGATCATGAATCTGTCACTGGCCGACTGCTGTCCATCAACATGTTGAAATGCCAACTGAACGGATCAAAACACTGAGGAGCGTTCATAAGGAGCAGTCATGAGGAGCGGTCATTTTCCCCAACAACGAAGCCTGCATGACACGGTGCGGCACCGAAGGATTTCGAAAAAATGTAGGATAAAACGTCGGCGTAATCCGACAGACATCTCACGAATACACTTCTGCCTATTGAGATTTTTATCTTATTACTTTAAAACACTAGGCTAAAAGCTAAAAGAGCGTCTGAATAACCGCACGTCCAAAGCGGAGTTTATCCAGTCTCGTAGTCTGTCACACACATGTCCACCCACCTGCACCTGCAAGGCGCCGTTTGTCAGGCAACCCAGGCAACCCCCCCCACCCCCCATCAGTTTCGGCTCAGAGGCCTGAGACAGACCTTCTATACAAGGGCAGCGGGACGAAAGGTCGAGCGACTGTCCCTCACCCCTGCATGAGCACAGGCATAGGCAGGGGTGAGGGACAGTCACATAGGCACCTTGGGACCTGGACAGACATTCTCTTATTGCCCCCTTGTTGATCTCCAGACCTGTCCAGCGTTTGGCTGGCTTGAGTTTAAAGAACATGGGCCTTTTTTGCCAGCTTCTCTTCCGTCTCGCTACGCACAGAACTCGTACCTGTAAACCGTTTGCGATCAGCTTGCGTTTCCTGAATCTGAGGAAATAAACGTGGTTGTGAACTGGAGGACACTGGGATTTAATGTCGCGGAGTGGAATGAAACACACAGTCAGTTTTGTGCAGGGTGGCTGGCAGCCGCCCTTTTCAGTGTACGTTATTTAATGCATCTGGCAACGTAACAACCGACAATTATTTTATCGCACACAGCGCTGAGACACTGAAATGCCAGGGAGAGAAAGAGAGCTTGGAGTTTGGCTTTTCTATGGAGCTACAGCTGGTGCAAGGACAACATTTTATCTACGTCGGAGGAGTGCCAGAGACACGGCTAGGAACTTAATGTCCGGCTGGAACCCCAGCCATCGAATCACACAGTGGACCATGAACTTAAAACGGGGTTACGCATATCATTCACCGCAGGAGAATACTGTCCTCACATTATAAATCTGGTCGAGCCGTTGTTCTCAAACAGAGCTCGAGTCATTGAAAAAGTTGCTCTTTAGCTAATACAGACATACCATACAACAACAGAAACGCTAACTTGCAGCACAAATATTAAAATCTTGGAATTTGGTTATACTGAATAAATCTCCTAAAACGGGACCTTTAGACGGACAGGACTACAGAGAACATATTTCTTCTTTATATATGGCTCTGTATACTTTAGGGTTAGGGTTAGGGTTAGCATTTTTTAAACGATTGTGCCATATCAACTCTAATTTTCTCCAATCCCTCAAAGCGATCATTCTGCCTGATTTAATTTGTTAATCCTGGGCCGCAGCTGATCCCCCTGGGTAGCCATCGTACCTCTCTGGCACGTTGAGGAGCAAGAGAACAGCTGCAACGCAATGCCAAAGACTCTGGACCCTCAGGAAAACCTTTAAATTTTATTTTACAGAGAAGTGACAACGTTTTATAGCACAACGATGGCCCTAGAAGTTACAATGGCCTCTGTGAAATGGCTTCATGGAGAAATATTTTTGAAATAAGAGCTTTTTACTCCCCCCTCCCAATGCCAGCCTTTTTTTAAAGACTGAAAATCTTTGTGTTTGGGGATCCAGCTGGTTTGGTCTTCGTTACTGCTGCTTGTGTGAGGCGAGAGAGACAGAGGAACATGGCGGAACCGGCGCCAAGGAAAATAGGAAACTCGTCTTTCTTCCTGCAGAGGCTGACAAACAAGGCCACCGTCCAGAGAAGACGCCTGAGTCAGCCATTTTTCGGAAAAACCCGATACGCTAACGGCACCCTCGCCTTGGCCTGCTCAGCTGTGTGGCAGGAAGGCGGTGCGTCAGAGAGGGAACGCAAGACCCTCTAAGGAAAGGCGATACGTTCAAATACATAATATGATTTGGTTTGATTTACGTGCTCACATTTATACTTTAGCAGTAGTGTTGAATATTTACACCAGGGCTGTCAAATTTGGCCTTCTACCATGCCTGGATTGGCCCGCCAGTGTGCAAAACGATGTGTACATTATTTGAAACACAATCACATGATTCAAACCACCAGATACAGGCAGTGAGTACCGCATACGAAACACATTTCTGTATATACAGTATGTGTAAAATGACCCACAAAAACCCTGAATTAAGCAATTAATGAGTAATACTCTTAGTCTTTTCACAAAGCAGCTGCTACACAGCATTGGTCTGGTGAGTATTAGTAAAACAATAATCAGCTTTGCATTTCCAAATAATCAGTAATGTGTTAATATTTTGGCCTGAGGTTTACCGCAGATAATGTGCTTTGGCTCATGAAACCCAAAACTTTGGGTACCACTGATTAATCTGGGGTAATCTTTTGGGTACCTACTGTAAAATCTGGAGTTTTTATTTTTATTTTTACGAACTTACTGTTAAAGAAAAATCTTATGTAAAATCAAAAATGAATCTTTCACATACATCCGATCAGATACATCATAGAAGTAAGTTTGCTAGCCTCTTCTCTTAATGAAAATATTAATCAGACCGACAGCGGGATAGATAGCTCTCATCTCTCCATCATTCATTAGAAATTCAGACCGGCTGCCAATAACTTCCCTCTGTTTACTCAACTGGCAGGTCCGAGAGCCTGACAGGGTCCGTAGTGACCGTCTCTCAGATTGACCTGATGACACAGTAACTGTGGCTGAAGAACTGCGCCGCTTCTATTTATTTGAGTCAAGAACTGCTCAATGCATATATATATATATATATCAGGCTAATTCCAAAGCAATGCGATTACAGGACGACGGCAGTGGGGGCGGGTCTTCTTCCATCCAATAGTTAATGCTATGGGTTATTATAACAGCCATATCCTCTTCAGAATCCCTCTGCATCTCCACATACATATTCATTGGTCTGGAGGAGGAGCTGCCAATAGTGCAGTCTCACTCCAGTGATTCAACTCTGCAGGATCATGCTAATCTGTTGGCATGACAACAGAGTAGGATATCCAAGTGGCCTACAAAACGATGCGAGGAGAAGAGATGAATGAGCTCTGTGATATAATAGGCTATACGTTGTGCAACGTTTTTAAACGCTAAACTCACAAACGTCAAAAAACTAAATTATGGACAAATTCACATTGACCCGGAAATGTTTTAGAACTTCGAGCAAACATATTGATCCGATGCAGCCATCCTGCGTACATGGCAGGTTTCAATACAGGACCCAGGACTGGGGTTAGGCGACACCAGAAACCAGATACTATCTGGTTGATCTATAACTTGAATACACCGTCATAGCCATTCCAGTCTTGCAATAGAGAAGACTATGACCGGTAAAACATTTCCATGAATAAAGTGAACGTGGCAACACAACCCAGGACTGTGAGAGAGAAAACACCTGAGGTCTGGCCCTGTTAGCCTCAAGCATCATCCCCAAGACTCATCACCAAGCCTCATCACCAAGCCTCATCCCCAAGACTCATCCCCAAGACTCATCCCCAAGACTCATCCCCAAGACTCATCACCAAGCCTCATCACCAAGCCTCATCCCCAAGCCTCATCCCCAAGACTCATCCCCAAGACTCATCCCCAAGCCTCAGGAAAACTGAACACATATTAGGACATGGCTCTTCCATCAATTATAAGGATTACACAGATTCAATCAGAGTCACGTGTCAATTGACATTTGCAGATTTCATAAAGGTCGACGGGTTTTAGGTGGTGTCCTGCAGAAGATAAGCCCACCAGTCAGATGTCTGAGCATGCTCAGAATCTGCATTTACACTGTTCCCGTGTCAGTCCTGGCAGAGCCTGCTGGCAGAGCCCGCTGGCAGAGCCCGCTGGCAGCCTCCCCTGGGCCTTGCGTCCCGTCTCCACTCAAACAGCCACTCCACTCTGGAGACACGGGGTACCTGAGCCCTTCTCTAAGGATGGTAACCCGGTGGTTCCAGAAAAGACTGATGTATTCATTCACCCTAGTTTCAGTGATTTTAGTGTGTGTATAAGTATGTACAACAAGTAACTGTAAATGTGCATATGCCTATGCGTAATTCTACTAAAAGAGTAGCACTGCACTTGTGAACCCTGAATCTACAGCACTTTCTACGCTGATCTGGACAGGATCGAGCGTCTGCTAAATGACAAAATGTAAATGTAAAAGTAAAGTGGTCTTAGTTTGGTCGTGGGGTAGGAAAAGAAAACATGTCCATTTTTCTTTATTCCCAATGGCAACAGGTTTCAATTTACTTCAATCCTCCACCGACTAAATCGGACTGCCCCTGGGGGGATAAATGACCTGCCCTGGGGGACAAAAGGACTGGCCCTGGGGGGATAAATGACCTGCCCTGGGGGACAAAAGGACTGGCCCTGGGGGGATAAATTACCTGCCCAGAGGGGACAAAATGACCTTTGACCTGCCCTGTAAACGCATCCAAACTGCACTGGCCACAAGTGAGGGTCAATAAAGCTGCTGAATGTAAGCAATCGAACCTGAACTGCCTATTTGTGAACCGCTCGTTGGGCGGCGTGTCTCAAGAATCCTAGGCAGAGTATTACTTACGGCCCACGATGCAAGGCTATGTGCCCGGGAGGGGTGGAGGTCCTGTTTTAGACCCAAGAGTCAGTCAGCAGATCTCACATGGCAAAACCCTGTTTTATTGCCTCTCCACAAATCATTACGGAAGGCCGGTTTCATAAGCCCTGCCCTCGCATACGTTAAAGGGCAGGTTAAATTTAATCCCCCTCTCGGCGGATAAGCAGGGCTCACTGTGCTGTCTACTTGCCCCCCCCCCCACCACCACCTAGCCTGGCCCAAAGTGCATGGAAATCCCAAAAACTCTTTGGCTGGTTTATCTCTTTAATGCGCCCATGATCCATCTGATCCTAGGAATGGTAGAGTGTAGACATCGCCTGCCTTTAAGGCCAAACCCACGGACGATGAATCTAGCCTCGCTCAGCTTGTCCAGGAAAAACACATTTAAAAAATAGAAAGAAATGAATATAAAAAATTTGGTAAACAGAAGAAAGTTTACAACAACCGCCAGGGTTATTTTCAGCTGAAATACAACCAGTGGGAAAACACTGACATAAAAGGAACAGTGGGGCCCTTGTTATTACAGTGCAGCAGCAAGATGAGAGTGGATTGCTTTTCTAGAGAACCAGTAATCATTTGGAGGAGAGGGGCTAAATCAGTGGTGGGGGGTGGGGGTGGGGATGGAGGTTCCATCTGACACAGGCAGTCTCTGAAGCAGGATTAAGAGGGCCTGCTGGGGAGATCATTAACTTGTTCCACTTTAAATCCCAAATTAACCGGGACTTAGATCCCCTATCAACACACACACACACACACACACACACACACACACACACACACACATACATATACACACAGTCACAAACACACAGGGATATAATCTCGGCAAAGAGAAAGTAAAATTGCTGGACAACTTTATCACACAGGACAGATGGGAATGTTTTGGCGTGCACTTTGACAATCAAAGTGAGTGCTCAGACACACCCTATAACCAATGCTGATCTGGGAAATTGGTCTCTAGTAGACGACGAGGGAACACTAGGTTGTTAATGGGGTTTCACTGTAGTCTTGATACCCGAGAAGACACCTCAGCCAACAACGCCTGTGATCAGTACTGGAAGTGTGGTGAAAAGAGAAGAACCAGATGTCCATAACCATTTTCTTCACAGTCTGTGACTTTCCCAATTTTCCTTCCATTCACTCTTACCTGCATACCAAGCAAATGTCTAACCTTCTTTGGACTAAGCCTCCTGAGCAAGTTAAACCTGAAATAATGAAGAGGTCTGGCAACACAGAGAGATCATCGCTCTTCATGGACGCTTCCTGGACGTAACTTTGTCAGTCTAAGCGTTTCCCCCTCGAGGCATTTCACCCAAAGTCCAGAGCACATCATTGTTTGGCCGCTCCCCTAGCTCCCCTCCTTCAAGAGAAGTCCCAGCCCAGCATGTTTGGATAAACTTCAGATTAGTCACAACGGAAAAGCCTGCTGGAGCTAATGGCCTTTTCTTGCTTGCAAATTAATGGTCTTATGTGCTTAGCCCAAGGAAACTGCTTCTGTGGAGCAATCAGGACTCCGCTGCGTGAAAAACCTCACTCCAACACCGCAGTTGTCCGCCACGATTCCCGTTGCTCAGGCCTCCGTCGGGCCGGCCCCAACCCCGTTCCCATACTATCCAATGGTACCCAGCGACAACTTTAAACATCTGCTTCAACATCTGCAGCTCAGGCCCCCACCCGCCATGACTTAGACGGTTTTTCACCACCACCCTGCCGCTTCGGATCGTTTTTGGAAGGACCCAAAGCAGGAGATGTTCCTCCATGCCATAGAGCATATTCATGCCTTTACGTCCATTTAAAATCACTCGCCCGCACTTCCGAGACAGTGTCTAAAGACACAAAGAACCGATTAAAGTTAGCATATGGTGCTGCCTAGCTTAACTCGTGGCACTATTCCCTGTTCAGACCAGCTGGTCAATGCAAGTGTGCGGCGGAGGAAGGGAGGCGGACAATGTTGGAGATGATCAAAAGGGCTACCTTTTCAACAGGAGTACGCCCCTCCCGCCTCAACAATAACACTGGCATTAATGAGCTGTGATGACATCACCCCCTCCGCCTAGCTGAAAGGCGCACCTGCCTCACGGCCAACCCAGGTATGGTCCGAGTAAAACAGCCACAGCCAAATGCAGCAGACTTCTTTTTCTTCAAATCTGGACTTTCTCAGCTTTCTGTTTTCGTTAATGATCGCCAGGGTGACTAGATCGGTGTATAATTTCCTGAATCTCCATGACCTATTTCTGAAGCATGTTTTCAAACATCCAATTAAAATTCATGGTGCCAATCAGCACTCAGTTTGATTAACATGCTTTCATTTCTGGCAGAGGGCACGCTGGAATAGTAATTACTCAGCTACACAAAATAAGCAAAGGACGACAGTGAGCAGGTGTGTTGGCAATGTTAACAGCGTAACAATAAAAACACCAAAAAAGAAAACAATGACGTACGGTCCAATCAGAGCCACCATTACAATTATTTATGAGCACAAATTCAAATTAAATTGTGCCGTCAAGGGCACACAGAGGTGTTGTCAATCAAGCGGGCTATACAATTGTATTTGGTTTTTACAATCAAATGCAATAAAATTTGAAAAAGAAATATTGAGAACTCTGCGAATGATATGGGATTACCTGTATTTACAAAACGTATCCGTGCATTCTAAATGACGTTAGCATATTGGATTATGTGACAATACATCCAACACCCGTAAGACTGAAACACCACTGCAGCCTACTGAGAACTTTGAACTGGTAACTGATGCCCGACCTGTAGCTGAAAAAACGCAACAGGACCAAACTGGGTCGGTTTTGCCCGCAGAGGTTTCCTTCCATTTTAATTAAAATTACGGCTTTACAAAGGACCGATCCCGAGCCAAAGATACTCCTATGAGATTTTCAAATATAATTACGCAGCAGTCAAAAATGGCATGGTGCCAGGTGGGGGGGGGATCAGATTTGTGAACATTTGCCCTCAGACCTGCAACCCGAAAAAGACAACAAACTCCTACTATTTCATGGATTTTAAAATGAGATTCCTAACAACCTCCATTTAAAAGCAGCTATCACGTAGGACATTATTCCCATCTCTTCTATGGATGTTTTCCCCTGACTAATAGTTGACCTTTCACAACAGCTGACTGTCAGCACGCCCACACACGAGCGGGCCCACCCTTTTGTCTGTATTTCAGCCCCTGGCTTTTTATTTGATCTTGTCTAAGACAGCCATCTTTGATACGGTGTTCATACAAGAGAGGCGCACGCAATTTCCTCTCCTCCTCTAACGGTAACACGCGTTAGGTGCACAACTGATGAGCCCAATCCCACAGAGAAACACTGATTCGCTCTTGCCAAAAGGCCCCTCCCCCCTATGCAAATGACCCTCGTCTCCATGTCACTCTCTCCACCAATCACTCTCGCTCTGTCCCGCTTCCCTTTCAGTCACTTTCCACCTCTCATCTGCACTTAAAACCAAATTATTGAATGTGCTGCCTAAGCGCTGTGCTTATATCCAGGTCAGTCAGGCTCATCTCAATCCCCCACTTAAACAGCAGTCACCGTGGGGTACATGTAGTCATCCCACATCCCATATTTAAAACTGAGATTTTTCAACCATTCCCTAGCTAGGATATATATTGAGATTTTGAGTTATCAATGATGTTTCAAAGTGAAGTCAATACCACGGAGAATGGAAGTGCTTCTCACTAACACACACGCCAATCCTCACCAACCAACTCTCACCAAACTCTGGCAGGAGAGTGTCCGAAGAGTCACTCTCACCAAACTGACGTTACCCAGAAACAGATATCTAATCGTCGTCCATCTAAATTTGCCAACGGACTCATTTTTGACTTGGGCAAATTGAAGGTGACGGATGAAGCATCCACGTGGGTTTCAAGGAGCACCTCCAGAAGACTCAGATCTGTTCCCTCTTCCCTAAATGGTGAGAGCCTGCCCTTCGAGACTCTCAACCGGACCAGGAGGAAGCGGTGCAGAAGACTGTCTGAGAGGGGAACTATCGGGCTTAGCCCTGTGTAAACCTCACCAATTTTTTATGGCGATTTAGCCATGCTACATCAAAAAGCTGACCGCTCAAAGAAAGGGTGTACAGCTTTTAAATAATCTTTAAACGGTAATCATGTAATATGTCAAATGAAGCGGCCTGGGGGGGGATTACACTACGAGGGCGTAATGAAGTGACAGCGACTGACTTCTGCATTAGTAGAAGAGACACGGCGAACGACAGCAGCTTATCAGGCTTCTGTGTTTTTAAAACCAGCCGGTTGCCTGGCCCAACGCAGGGTGGGCGGCTCTCTGAGCTCTTCTCATTTGAAATATATTTATACAAAAAATAATTGTGCCAGGCTAGAGGCACAAGTGTTGGCGCGAATACCGGCGACTTCCTCTCAGCTAGAGGTGAGCTCGGCTCAGCAAACGACCACTAACACCTCGAACGCTAACCCTCTGAACACATTTACAGTTTACCCACCTGATTTTGTAGTCACTGAGGTGGGACCCAGAGTTATAGTAGATCTGGGGGAAGTAAAACCGGTGCGATTGGAGATTAATATCCATTTTGCTGGAGCATTATCGAAAAGCTGGTTTACAGTTGAAAGGCCCTCTCTCTCCGTCGGGATCCTCCCTGCGGTATTGCTGGGAAGAGGCCCAAAGTAGCGTTGAAATCTGGTGCCTTCTTCAAACCGTGGGGCAGGGAAGCCCCTGCTCGGCAGCGTCAACGCGGTACATCAGCATACACGCTAACCTATTTCCTAAATTCTCGCAGAGATAAGACCCCAAATAAAGTGTGGGGGAAGGACTGAACAAGTCTCTTATCTCTTCTTGAGTTGATGTGTCCACTGCACGGATCTGAGGGATGTAGCACACAGATGCCTGTGCCTAAATGAACGAACGGACAAACAAAATTTTGGGAGATGGCGGAGAAAGAGGAGGTCTGGAGGGCCTGAGGGACCAAGGATCCGTCTGCTCCTGAAAGGTCTAGTCGGTGGACTGCTGCTGCAAGGCTTGGAGCTCTGGGAGGATTACAGTTGCCCCCACCCTCAAACCATCCAACCCCCACCCAGCTGTGACATGGGAGATGAGCTGCCTGGTCCCCTCTCTGCCTCCTTCTCTGGATAGGAGTGGTCCTGCAGGCTCCACCCACCAACCGCCCCCACTTTCACGGCCACACTGCGTCAAAGAACACGTCCACAACGATCGGCATCCATGGGGCCCTCTGGCGAATGCAGAAATCCATGGGGCCGTGCATAAATCAGAAACGGGCTGCTTTACTTCTCTGGTTCGCTCCTGGGGGTTGAATAAGTCATGGCGGTCGTCGAGCTGCATCCGACAGATTTCCTCTGGAATTAAGATTACACACATGCCTGCTTTGGGGGGGCTGGGCAAACGGGAGCGGTGACTGGTTAGCGTTTCTGGCACCGCGCGTAGCGCTCACAGCATGGAGCGTCTCCTGTACCCAGAACACTCTGGCAAGTAGCCGGGTGAAAGGCGGTGGGGAAGTGCACACGCAGCCAAAAGGGATCGGCACAAAAACAACAAAATGAGAAAGTATCGCACAGGTCTGGCCCACGTCCAGGGGGCTTTACTGACATCAGCACCACTCGCCCCACACTAGGAGCCGCTGCATTGACTTGGAAGGCTGGCCAGACTGGAGCCCCCAAATGCAGTCCCAGGGGCCCAGGGCCGCTGGAGTGACCTTGACACGCCATTCGAGCGGAGACCGGAGGGTTTGAGCCTGGGTGGGTTCAGGTGCCTGCAGTGGCCACAGTGCATTAACACCTATGATCGCCAATCCACCCTCCCCTTATGCCTAGGCCATCGGGAGGCTTTGACCTTGCATTTAAAGTGCAATGACAAGTGACCCTAAATCCAGAGGAATTATAACTAAATATAATGAAATATCTTGTGCTTGAGTTGCACGCTTAAATGGGGCTATCAGACGTGCTGGAGGGTTGCATTCTGAAACGCTTCAATCATCTGGGTGTTCCAGTTTTCAGTAGAACATTGTCTCGACATAATTTAAACCATAATTAAGGTAATCATTATCAAGATAGAGCCTTGAGATACAAACGTTGATTTGAGCCATTGGGAGAACATTTTGAACAAGTAAAGACGCCTGGCTGTAGACAATGAGCATCCCCTAAACACACGCTGGCAAGATCTACAGGCACACGACTAGCCTCTGCGACAGATCATCCAATCCCATTAGCATCCGTGTGCAAAGGCCGCCAAAAAGAGAGGAACTAAGGAAAAGCGTGGCTGCCCGAGCTCAGGCCCAGGTGTAGTAGCCGCGGCAACTCAATGGCAACGGAGGGGAGAAGGCTGGAGACACCCGGCAACAGCCAACCCCCACACAACCCTAACCCCACACAACCCCCACACAACCCTAACCCCACACAACCCTAACCCCACACAACCCTAACCCCACACAACCCTAACCCCCACACAACCCTAGCCCCACACAACCCCCACACAACCTTAACCCCACACAACCCTAACCCCCACACAACCCTAGCCCCACACAACCCCCACACA
>JAOYSI010011536.1:0-40538 GCA_025775065.1 Hiodon alosoides | reverse complement strand
CTCCCATCCACACGCAGCGAACCGCTCAATTCCCACGAGGCCAATTATAACCCCCCAACCCCCCCCCCCCCCCACTAACAAACTCTGATCCATTTGAGAGTCCAGGCTTCGGTGGCAGGATGGGCCCGCGGGTTACCCCTCCTCCACAGTTCCGCAGGGGCGTGTTCACCAGTTGGCCTTCACTGCTTTGACGTCACTCACCAGGTTCTGAGCCAAGCAGATCCCAAATATCTGCACAGAAAAATCATTCATCAAGGCCACTTATTAAACAAATGTGTAACTCAATAATATTCTTTCAAAAGAGTAATATTTTATTATATAAAGACACCCTTTGTTAACTTGTTTGTACTCCATTTTAGGTGAAGTAAAATATTCTTAAAAACTGAATGAAACTAATGAATTCATATTCAGGCTTCAGTTCTAAGTAAAATCATTTTTCAACTAGTGACATGCTGAAACACCATTAATACCATACAAATAATGTCCTTGAAAACTAATGTTCTGGCAGAAAGAAAAGTAGCCTGCCTGGGCAAGGGTTCGAGAAAAACTGAACATCAAGTGAAGCAAAATAACCTACTGCTTTTAAACCCTTATTCCCATATCATCTCATGTTGCAGGAGTTGGTTTTAAGCTTTGCAATATTCATATTCATCTAAAAAAGTCATCTGAAATACAATTAAGGTCAGCAGAGCATCATAACTTCATACTTATATTAGAAAATAGCAATAATATGCTTTTTTAAATATTTAAACATACATCTTGATGAGGATACTCTCACTTGTAACAACGCAGTCTGAGGCTGACATTACAGTTAATTGCCAGTAGGTGGCACTCCTATCCTATAAATGCAGTTTGGGGCAGGAGTGTGGCCTAAGAAACACAACCTCACGTAGAACATAGAACCCAGGGCTAACACACCCATCTTACATGGGACTAAATTAGAAATCTACCTGTAATAGTGCAACAGCGACAAAAACCCCAGCGACCACGATTAGGTTCTCCTGCAGCCACTTCTCAAACTGCCTTACACAGCCCTTGGTATAGATGTATTTCTGCTGGTCCAGGTCCTATTCAGAAAAAAAAAAAAAGATGGATTAGGGAGATACAGAAGGGTAGAGCGCCACCTGAGATTGTGTTTATGGGACCGTCATGTGGACATTATCCCAGCCATGAACAGAGTCCCAGCTGAGGTTCAGCAGAATGGACAAAGCCAAGGCAGCGCGATTTACTGCAAGCGCCAATGCTCCTGGGACCACGGAGGGGGAGGAACCCTACCCTTTCAGACCTCCTTTGTCTGCAGGAGACACAGACCAGAGGAGTCTTTGGCTCGCTTGGATAACCAACAATGAAGAAAAGACTTCGCTTTTGAAATCCCAGCCACTTGGCAGCCGGTGCAGAAGAGGGCGTGGGAGCAGGGTTCAGCCTCACCCGTTCATTTTACCCTTAAAGGAAACTCCATTCGTACAAAAACACGAGTGGATTTCAACAATCGCTTTGGGTGCTCTTTGAACAATGACATTATAAAGTATACAGCGAGAGTCGTGAAATCCAAATGTTCATGTTATCCTCAATCTTGCCAGTAGAGTTGCCTGTCTGTCAGTCAGTCTGTCAGTCAGTCTCAACAAACGAACCATATCAATACTGAGTATTCACAGGGCTCATTGATATAGCCATGTCTGTTGTCACATTCCACCCATGGCAGGCAGGCATTCACAACCCCCCCCCCCTTCCTTGTCACCACACCCTGACAAAAATGCGCTGGCCTCAGTCAAACCGAATGAACTCGAGTCAATTACAGGCTTCGATGCTTTTTCAGGCTTAAAAAAAAGAGGGACTTAATTGTTAGTGTCGAAAATAAAAAACGGTCATTTAACTGAGCGCGTTTAACCCTTGCCTGCCCCTTCTCCGCTGGAAACTGTATTAATAACTAACAGTAACGGACAATCTGGGATAGTATACTGGAAATGAGTAAACGGATAGTTCCGGATAACACCCGGCTTCGTAATAATATCAATGCACAGTTTCTTGCATTTTTTTGAGGAGGACGGCCGTGCCAATAATCGCAATAAGACGCACCCCCGTAGAGCATCTTGAAGCTTTAATTTACATTGTTGATAAAGCACAGTCCGTTTGTCTGTGACATTAACCTCATTCCCAACACCAACACCCCCGGTTTGGACTTGAGGAATAACCGGCGATCAGCCCGAGATTTCATCATCAGAACGTTTCTCAACACCCAGATATACGGGAGGGCACGGCACGCGCGCGAGAGGGATACTCACAGCCCGGAGGCGAACATCGTATCCACACTGAGTGTTGAGCACGTCCTCCTAAAGTCAATAAAAATGAGAACAGAGCACGTTTAACAGGACGTTTAACGACAAGACAGCGAGACATCAGGTGACGGCAGAACCCTCCCACCCCCACGGCTCACCGCAGGGTCCTGGACACAGCAGGAAAAGGGTACTCCACATCGTTCCCGGCTAGGGTTCAGGTCAGTGCAGTTGAAGTAGATGTTCAGGTTCCAGTCGTTCGGGCCGTGGGCACCACAACACGACCACTGGAGATTCACAACAGCAGCAAACATGAGACCTGCCACTCAAGAGTAACTGAGAAAGTACAAAATGATTATGGTCCAAGCAACTTCTTAATGGAACTGCTGAAGGACACCTTCATATTATAATGGATGTTCTATCTACTCGGTGTGTTGCTAGGGTTACCGCTAGTCGAGGCAAAGAGGAAAAGGGAAACGGCCGTGTCTAAAAACAACCGTACCTGTTAGCTCTACACCCACAAGCTCACTAGGAGTGACCAAAGGGAAATCTAAAATCATAACAGAAGGCTGACATTTCCTGACAAACCCCACAGAGTCAATAAACTGCGACAAAGGGGCTTTCCGCGTGTTCCCGTTCTGCCAGGAGAAAAATCATTTATATTTTCCCATCTGTGTTCGCATATGAAATGAAACTTAGGTCCACACGGGACGCATTATGTGTAGGCTGAACTTTACCCCCATTATTAACCCCTAGGTTTAATTAGTCAACGGAAACAACTCCTCATTCGGGAAAAGGGAAAGAAAAAACAAATAAACAAACAAACATCTTTTTTCAATAAAATATTGACTATTCAAAATTGTCCCTCAGAAAAAAAAGTGGAATTGAATCAGAGTATATGACCAGGAGAAGAGGAATACAGGCAATCGGAAAATCTTATGAGGTGTTTTATAGAAAATATCTAGTATAGCAATTTGTCCCAGCTAAGTTAAGCACTTATATAAACACCTCTTGTGACAAAGGACCATTCACGGAAGAGCTTTTAATTTAAAGTCTCCAGAGGGAAAGCACATTTGTGATTCATGACTGGATATGGTGTAAACTTGACATGCTTAGGAAAGATGACTGCGGAGACTGATTTAATAAAACACTCTAAAACTTAAGAGATCTACACAACGTTTTCAGTCCAATTTTCTGCTGCCTCAGTCACTGAAGCTCATGTCAAAAGCAGGCCAATAACCACTACATTCATCTGTCATCTTCTGTCACAGCCATGCAGGTCATGTACTGAGAGGTACACATAATACACACTTGAAAACTAAAGTAATGGGCCATTTCGTGTGCTGGTCCGTATTCATTCATTTAAAAGCCACGACTCACGTATTCCTGGGCGAAATCTATGAGGTTCTGGAGGTCGATGTCATCCCGATAAGCCTTGACATTGTTATTAATGAAGAAGTTCAGCTGGTCTTTAATCCAATCCTTGAACACAAACGCTAGGATACCGGCTGTCAGTTCCAGGAAAAAAATCAGGCCTAAGAAAACAGAAAACTGGAGAGATACCAACGCCGTTACATTGCATACGTTACAGCCACATACTTGGCTTGTGTTTAAAGAAATGAGTAAACAAGATACATACAGAAGCATAAGCCCCATTTAAACATGAATGGCTACAACAGAAGAAAATCTTCATTTCCTGCAAGGTTACAAAACCGACATCCTGGTAAACAAGTGGATATTCAGGCGATTCAGTGAACCGGGTCTTATTTTATTTCACAGAGATCCCCATCTCCAGGGCTGGAGATCCCCAATCCATCTCGTTTAACATGTTGCCCTAAATCCGATACGAGATTGCCTCCAATACCCCCATGCATAGCCAACCAACGGGATTGGGGATCTCCAGGACCGGATTTGGGGGCCTCTGATACACTATAGTCAATACAGAACAATAACCATTCGGTTCAGAGGGACAGCAAATTGCTTCGGTTAATATTATTGACCTATTAACTGTGCTTAACGCATGGCTTTGGAAGAACGGCATAAATAATAGTAAACCTTGTATTTAAGAATCTCAAGGTGTTTTTAAGGGGTAATTAATGTCAGCTTTTCTTCCGGGAGTAAGCTCAAAGGCCAACAAAGGCCATTGAGAGACAATTTGCCAGTGGGAGGTTGATGATTGTGTAACATTAGTACAGCTTGATAGGGAGCAAGATTAAATTTACAATTAACTGGAATATTTGGAAGTTAAAAAGACAACATTTTGTGACAAACTAATTGATAAGGGCCATCTTGCAGTGCTAAATTACTTTTGGTAAACCTCTTATCTCATTTGTCAACATTATCAAACCCTTGTCTCATTTTCTATGGAGTGGAAATATACTGTAGGCATTAGGTCTTTTTTTTTTTTTTTTTTTTACAGAGACAAATCTGGTTTTAAGTAAGACTGAAAAAACGTCATGGCTGAACAATCTACGGGTATTGCTTTTTGGTTGAGACAAAAAGGCAGCCAACACTTCACAAAAGGCTTAGCTATAATACGTCTGAAAGTAAAATTAAATTAGTTCAACTATCAACTGGCCAAACTTTTCTGATTTTACACAGCAAAATTACCAGCTGCACCTACATCAAATTTTACATAAAAAGAATTACGTAGAACTATTATTAAGTTAACAGCTGTTGCTAGCAATTGAAATCAGAAAACCAATACGTAATAAGGGGGTGTGCAGACGCGACTCGGCTATAGAGATGCTAAAGAAGGGCTAAACAAATAGAAGAAGGCTCACAAATTTGAGCAGGACCGTGTTCTCCCGGAGAGCTCCGATGCATCCAGCGAATCCCAGGATGAACATCACCCCGCCCACCACGATGAAGAGCCACACGGGGTCAAACCCGCCCAGGTCGGTGATGGACGAGATGTTGGACAGCACTCCCTGTGGAGCGTGAACAAAAGCCGCCGGGGATTAACGCCCGCCTCCGTCGATTCGTACACCAAACCAACCGTCTCAGTAAAGCACCTCCTCTCAAGTTCCTCACATTCCGCCATCGTAGTGCGTCTTACCTCGGATCAACGAGACCTAACATGAATAAATTACATTACACGCATTAAAGGAATAACGTTTTGTTTTGGCGGTAACGACAGCCACTGCCAGAAATCAATGGCAATCGAATCTCACGAGAACCGTCTCTAAATCAAGACCAGACGTATCAAAGTGCTTACTACTACCCTTGATTGGTTTTAGTCAACGGGCCGCTTTGGTTTCAAAGGTGTGATCCTGGCCAAGTCAGCCATTGAAGCCACTTCGATTAAATAAAAAGACCTAAAGACATCAGACATCATAAAGACGAAGAGATAAAAACGTATTGACGACGGCGTCGTTATCTCTTGATAGAAAGAAAAACGATTTCTTCTGTGACAAAACATTAATCCCCTCCAAAGGAAAGTGCAGAAAATAGCCAACCCGGCGAAAAGATCCGGTCTGTTGCTATGGTCGCTAAAAAGACAAATCAGACAATGAGAAAACATCTGCAGTGTGTCAGCCATGGGTCGAGTTCTCGCTTGTATACCTTCTCTGCCCAAGCCCAGAGTCCAATGGCCAGGAAGGACGCTCCCAGCAACTGAAAAACAGAGGAAACGTAGAAATTCATTCATGCTGCATACAAGAGATTTGGGACAAGAAGCGTAAACCTTCCGCTCAAGCCACAGTTTGAGACAAATACATTGGTTTTTAACGTCAAAGTAGAACTGTCTGAAGGCCTTTATCTGTTACAGCAGATTTATAACGCACAGAGTGCTAGTAATGAGGCAAGATCGAGGTGGTAGAGGATGTAAAAGTGAAAGGAAACAAAGCTCTATCTTCCTATCCTGGGGCAGATCTAGGCTCTTGATTTAATATCTCTACATCTTATCGGCCAGTAATGAAAAAGGAAGAAAAGGAGGAAGGTTCCACTCCAGCAACGCAACCCCATTTGGTTCAGCTGGTGCACGCACGCGATGCCAATACAAGTTTCACTTTTCTAGCTTTCCCCCATTAAAATGGAACAACGCACCCTACCATTACTCCAAAGTGCCCATGGGCCATGCTAAACGGAACCATGTTGGACTACTGCTTATGTGACGGAAGCAGGAGCTACGCAACATCATGTCAAAACCTGGGGATAGGCCGTCTCGATCGAAGGCTAATGACTCGAACAGCAGTATTTTCTCTGCTTGACAGAACTGGTCCCGTTCCCCTAAAGAGTCGGCCAAATCAAGTCCACGTGCTATAAGGAAAACTTTCCGCAATCGAAATTACCCTCAGGGAGAGGCTAACCCAATGCATAATACTACTACTCGCTGTTACTTGTAGAAAGTAATCCGAGAACAAGCAGCAATTGTTCCACCTTAAGAAAACTGAACTAGGCTTAGGCCTTTTCTTACATTATAAAAAGGCTATTGAAAAACGTGTTTTCACCGCCCGTAATAACGTATCTGGGGCCCCATTTGGTAAACCTCATTCTTAAAGTCGACTGTAATGTCTGAATTACATTAGGATAAAATGTTTTCAGTGAAACAATTTGAGTGTTTTGAAACTTAAAAACATAAATTTGCCACCATAAAGAACAGTAAAAACCTTCCCCACCGAATCTACCCCAAAGTTTATCTCAAGGTGAGATCACCCTTAAATACCCACCTTCATTTATTAACATGGCACATAAAAACATCATCATATCAATCTAGATAAACTGGTGACATCCTTGTGTCGTGACGCATATCGTACACGTTCCTACCAGGAACACGCCGTTCTTCAGGTGCCCACACATAGCTAACATTACCAGAGTAATGAAACTCAACCTAACCAGCTTACCTTAAGTGCGACAGTGATAATGCGGTAAGCTAAGTCTAGTCAACATTAAACCTGAAGCAAATTGGCTTAGTGAGCTACTTACGTACTTGACTGAAAGGGCACGTAATTATGACAGGACACACCAAGGCTTGAATTCTTCTCAATTACTCACCGTAGAGGTAATTTAAGGACAGATGTGTTTTTTCAACACAGAGACCTTTATTGTCCTTTTAAGCCCAATAGGCAGAACTTTAAAGTTCCTATTCAGAGTGCAATATTACAACAGTGAACCTCCAGAGTAAGAAAAGACCCACTTTTCATTATCCAATCTCTTAACCCTAGGTAACAACGTTCATTATTTTCAATACTGCAGATGGCAATGGCGTGCTATTGACTACGCCAGGGTTCAGTTTGGAGTGGGTTAGGGAGTGTCAGTTAAGTCTTCGGGTGTGACCAGGAGGTGACTGGTTCAAATCCCAGGAAAGGCCATGATGTACAGCCACTGGAGGGAACATCCAGCATTTATAAAATGTATAATATACAAAACTAAAGAACCTAGATTGAGCTTCCTGCTAATACTGCAGTTGCTGTAAATACCTTCTCCATTACCAATCTTACCATACAGGAAGTTAAGGTACTGAGAAACTGTCAGAGTTAAAATATTTCTTACGGTCCATATTATAACCCACGGGTCTGCAAAAAAATACTCCCGCTTTAAAACATAAGCCATAGTTATGATTTACACTGACAATACTCCCGCTTTAAAACATAAGCCATAGTTATGATTTACACTGACTGGGATAAAAGGATTTCTCTCATCAATCTGGATGCGTTTTCTCCGGCTGCTTGAAGTGCTTAGAAGGCACTTTACATTGGCTAATGGGCAACAGAGCACAAAACAATCATTTTCAGCTAATTTAGCATCAGATTCAGATTCTAACACACACACACACACACACACACACACACACACACACACACACACACACACAAAACTCATCAGTAAATCATTGTTTTGAGGAATACAATGCTTGAAATTGCCAACAAACTGAAGAATTCATACAAAGGTGTAGGCCACAACTAAACAAGAGGATAAGTATGCCAGAGTCTCTAGTCTGAGAGATAGATGCCTCACATGTCTTCAGCTGACAGCTTCATTGAATTCTAACCGCTCAGCACCAGTCTCATGTACAACAGTCAAGAGAAGACTCAGGGGTGCAGGCCTTATGGGAAGAATTGCAAAGAAAGAGACACTTTTGAAACCAAAAAACAAAAAGAGGTTAGTGCGGGCAAAGAAGCACAGACATTAGAAAACAGGAAATTGGAAAAAGAGTGTTATGGACCGATGAATCGAAGTTTGAAGTTTTTGGCTGAAACAGGACAATGTATGTGAGACGAAGGGTGAAAGAAAAGATGTTGGCGGAATGCTTAACACCATCAGTCAAGCATGGTGGAGGAAATGTAATGGTATGGAGGCGCTTTGGTGCTGGAAAAGTTGGAGATCTATACAGAGTGCAAGGAACCCTAAACCAGGAAGGATTTCATTCCATTCTCCAACGCCTTGCCCTGTGGTCAGAAACTAATAGGGGCCCATTTCATAATGCAGCAGGATAATGATCCAAAGCATACTTCTAACTTATGCAAAAACTATTTTGGGACTAAGCAGTCCTCAGGAGTACTGACGGTGATGGACTGGCCGGCACAGTCGCCTGATCTTCACCCCATTGAGCTTCTGTGGGATCAGCTAGACTGTAAGGTGGGTGAGAAGTACCCCACAAGCCAGACACATCTATGGCCAGTGCTACAGGAAGCGTGGGGTGAAATGTCTCCTGAGTATCTGGACAAACTGACAGTGAGAATGCCAAGGATCTGCAAAGCTATCACTGCTGCACGTGGAGGATTTTTTGAAGAGAACTCTTTGAAGTAATTTTTTTCAAATTGTAATAGTAATTTTTCACATCATCAATGTCCTGACTATACATTGTGATTAGTTGAAAGCCACTTTGGTGAATAAAAGTACCAATTTCTTTCCATAAGAGCAAAATGTGTTCATTATTCCAAACTTTTGGCTCCCAATGTATATTCTTATCACACAAAGCGTTTTAAGGATTTAACTAACCCCTAAAATGTCAGTTTCCTGATGTCTTCACACAAAATTAGCAGGGGTGGTTGCCAGCGAGCTCCAATTAGAACATTCTTTACATACTACCCATGCAATACAGACACAGCCCTGGCGTACAGAGCAGCTGGATGCCACCTCTTACAACTCGTTACCAAGGGGACCAGCCTTGTTCATCTCATTACTGGTCTATTACCTTCCAATTGAAAGGCAGCATAAATTCAGCCGTCCCGGACACACAAACAGAAGTTAGCGACACAAACACCAGGGGACACCAGCAGGGGATAGCTGACAGAGGCCGTGAAGCAGGGTCAGAAAGTCACCGGGTCCAGTTCGCCACAGCCCAATCAGACGAGTGCGCTTGGCACATTCCGAGCAGGGACCGGGGCCGAGGACAGGCCACGGCGTTCTAAGCGCATTAGAGCGTGTGCCGCGGCGCGCAACGTTAAGCTAGAAATCTCATTCACTCGGAGAGCGGATTACATAACATGGCTCTCTCTATAACAATGCATTAAACGACGAAAGTCCGGTCACCGTCGCTGGATTTCGGTTCCACGCGTCATCATTTAAAGTCATGTTTTAAAAGTTATGATGCAACATGCATGCTGTAAATTGGGATCTAAACTGTAGCCCAAATTACCTTATAAATAACGTTGTGGATGGAATTATAGAACCTGCCTTTAAACATTATTACTATTATTTATTTATTTTTACTAATTTACTTTAGTAAATTTATTAGTACTTTACGTTACTAATTTTATTAATATTTACATACCATCTTACGTTTTACAATTCCACCCCAAGATCAACCCTCATTACATAACTGATATGCCTGAAACACGAAATTCTTAAGAGAATCATTTTTTTTCTAAAAGATTTGAAAAGGAAATATATGGATCCATATGTAATGGTTGACAAAGTAACACTCTGAATCAGAATGGAGATGATTTTAACAGAAGTTCATTGGGGGTTTTCAGACATCAGTGCTAAACAGAAGTGATACAAAACAGGTTAATTCCTAACGCCTACGGAAACACTGAAAACCACTTTCATCCAACAGCAGTGTTGTTTAACGCAGCTCACCTGATTAATGAGCAGCCGCTGCTTTGCAAAATAAAATCAACGAGTCACTGGTCCCATGACATGTGCATGCATTCAAACTGTTTGTGAATGTTGCGGTATTATTAGTGGAACACTGATTAACGTGATAACCATCGTCATGTAATGGCTAAATCATAACTGGGAGGGTCAGTTTCACTTAGAAAGAACAGCATGGCTTGATGGACTTTCAGTCTGGTCCTGCCCTTCCCAAGATAAAACAAACAAAAAAAAGAAAGATAAAACTAGCCCTTCACAATTTAAAACACGAGTAGAAGAGAAAGCAGGGAAAATCACAAACATAAAGAATTAAATTATTTAAATAGAAAACTCATCCTTGTAATTATGAACCGTTAGCAGACCTGCTAACCTTGATAAACCATTTTAAGCAACAAATGGGAACATTGTGATTAAAATTGGTAGGGATACTCATGTCTGTAGAAATCATGGACTGCCCCTTAAATTAATAGTTTTATGGTTATGGGGCTCGGTGGTTTATATTACCGGTTACATGAAGCAACAATAGATATATGGTTTTTTAAATATTACATTCACCTCGGTCGTATATAAAAACCCTTTAAAACACAGACTGTGCGGCGAAACGAAATGGCTCATTTTTGAGTGTCGTAAAATCACATCGTTGCCGCGTAGTTTGTCATGGAAATGCGTACAGGCTGGCAGGTCTCCATTTGCCCCAGGCCATTTCACCGTATAGGCACATTACTATTGGGGTCGGCGGGTGATAAATAAACAATGAACATGCAACTGATCTGAAAAGACGGCGACCTGCAGATCACTGTGTATTCTCCCAGCCTTTAAACCAGGCCTTTTATTATGGATCACTTACTAAACTGGGGGGAAAATGATAACTGGTCCCATCTAGACACAGTACCTGACTGACAGCAATAAAGCCGATTTAATCACATTTCCGAAGAGCCTGCGCCTCATGGCCATAACTACACATTTCCATCTGAACCTTTAGAATACAGCAGCCTAGATAACTCATCCTCGAGCACTCAACTCGCAAAAAAAGCACTTTCCATTCCCCTTCCCATAACCTTGTGTGGGCCTAATGCGGAAAGAAAGGCCCGCTGCCCCCGAGGGGAGCAGAGCGTTGCCTGGATATGCGGCTACGCAGCTCTCCGAGGCGTCCCTGGGGACGCTTCCGCAGGCACTCCCACAACAGATCGATGGCGCTGGCTCCAGGATCCAGGTGTTTGCTCAGCATGCGTGGGTACAGAGCGTGCGAGCGTGCGTCGAGTGCACACAGACAGGGGAGGAAGCGCACATCGCACTGACAGAGTCGAGGGCAAGATGCTACCGTCCTGTTGTGCCATTCAAATGTCACGTGATGTAAAGTAAAAGGCGGTGAGCTCAGTACAAATTACAACAACTTTTGTGTGTCCAATCAAACAACATAAAAAATACCATTCCTTCCTATTCTGTCCGGATTCTGTTAAATATTTATAAAGAAAAAAAATAAATAAAAATTACTTCTCGTCCGATTGATAGTATAACGCTATGATACTTCCCCATTTTATGACACTTTCAGGGCAGGGCTTAAACACTTGGTATTCGCCGGTATGATTACTGCCAAAAAAAAGGAAAAAAAAAAAAAACAGGGAACCTAGCACTAAACGTTCAGCACAATTACAACTGAACATCGGCCAAATACACCTCCCTGTTGCAGTGATGCAAGACCCCTGCTTCGTATCAGTAAGTTCCAGGAAACTTCAAGAACAGAATTAAGTTGCATCGAGGAGAGGCTCGCTTTAATGAGGAACAGTATCCTGGACTCGATGCAGAAATGCGTTGAGGAGGAGGATGAAACGGAAAGCCCTGTAAAGTTACCCATGAATGGACAGAGGATACAACAGATATGACAACAGGCCTGAGTGATTCACTGCTTGTGTCATTCCCATTCAGTACAACACCACCCATAGAACCATTATGGAACATCTTCCTTGAAAAGATATCCACAGAGAACAATTCACTCAGAATCAAGCACTGCTTTTACAAAAAAACTAATGTACAATGAAAACCCAAGTATGACGCTAATGTTTCACAAGCCATCCGTTTCAACTACAACTGAACACAACATACAAGTTAACATACAATTAAGAGTGGCTGCATAAATCCCGAATTTGATCCGCGCCCACTCAGGCCTTTCATTTGCCAGGACTGTACATGCTTTATTCCCCACACGCAACAAGGCGGTCTTTGTGGAAGCAGACAAAGCGTTGGCTTTCTTGGAGAGAAATTCGGCGACCCATTGTTATCGCTACAGTGGGGAATCAATGCAAGTTATACCGGTCTCAATCTCCGACGTCTCGCACGTAAATCACCAGGACGGATTACAAAAACAATTGCGCCATAACTGCGTGCTAACATTACTTCTGACTACGAGACCCTCAGGAGAACAACCAGTAACAAAAGGCCAATTATGTCTAGGTACCCAGGACACTGAGATTTTGAATCTTGTATCTCTGGGTGCAGTAATCTGGTTAAGCTTGTGACCTTAAAACAAGAACACACACACACACAAAAAAAAAATCCCTAGGAAACGCAAGCAGAACTTGACGCCTTGGAACTGAAGTGTTACAGAAAGAGCGCAGGGCTACTCCTCAGACAGATAAATACTTTAATTCACATATGTAAAACTTTTTTTTAAAGTCGCATACAAGACACTCCTATTTAAAGCAAAGTTTTTGTTTAGCACTATCCGCTTATTATGCTGGATATTTAAGAACCTTAAACTGGTAACCCTCCAGCTACAGATCCAATACCCCACATCATCGTCATCGTCGTCATCATCATCTTCTGATGCGACTTCCTCCAGTCAAACGCTGCGTTCCTTCATCTACATCGAAAGGCTCAGCCAAATGAAACAACTATCAGCAACTGCTATGAATGCGTAGCCGCCAAGATCATAAATGCTCTGTGTGAAAACATCAAAGGGTTCATCAGCAATTTAATGTTGTTAGTGCAAAAGATGCTCCAATCTGAAATGTCTTGGTCGTCTGATTTATGGTGGTATATGTGAAATAACCATAGACAATTTAAAAAAGTATTACCATCATATACAGGATTTTGGGGAATTTACATGTATATGTTATGATTGTAGTTTTTGTTTTTAATGCTACAAAGTAACAGAGCAGATGAAACACTTGAACCAATGAAAAACTCGGGCTGCGGAACCGTGACACATTCAAAATCAAGTATCACGCCCTTGATATCTGAAGCTACAGAATGTAATTATGAACATGAACATTTAATACTAGTTGAACTTGAATACTATTCTAGATCGGCTCAATAGTGACACAGGCCTCATAACTCCTATTGGAAAACCAATGCAACAAGTTAACTACTTACCTTTACTAGTCTGTCAATTTTTCTAGGAGCTATTTTACAGGTTGTGTTCTGTGGTTATTCTTGGTTGTCTAAAATCGAATCACCCAGTAACTCCATAAAAGCTTTTAAAAAATTATTATAAAACTTCATTATTTAACTTGAGAACCCCCAATATCGTAGCGAACCATAGGTGTATCCAACCCTTCAATAACATGTCAAATGATGCGTCTTTGTTAATGCCGTGGGGGGGGGGGGGGGAATTAAACCGCTCTCGTCATTGTCATTTATTGCTCTTGGTCTCACGTTAAAAAACACTGAACTTCCCATAAGTATGAGATTAATTGTGCATGTTTTGCTAATCTAGCAAGCGTGCTAACTCACAAAAGAATATCACCCCCAGATGAGAGACTATGGATGCCCAGATGAAAACGAGTGGCTCACCACACAAAAAAGAAGTAAATTATAAAAACTATTTAAGATAATAAAATACACTTACCCAAAATATAATGTTGAATCCAAATAAGAAATACTTTACGCAACAGCTAACTTCAGCTCCTTTGAAATGATGTTTCCTACTCATTCTTTTCTAGCTAGTATCTAGCTGTTGAGCTAGGTAGGCGCATGAACAATTCGCAAAAGTCAGATTAGAAATATGTCAAGGAACTAATTAAATGTTAAGTATATTGGTAAAATACAGTCGATTACAAGGTCTCAAACACATGCACAATCAGCTAGCTAGCCAGCTAGCTAGCTAGCTAAACAATACATGGGATAACGTTAGCTAGCTAGCTAGCTAACAATAGCCCAGGAATGCTCGCATGAATAGCTGGAAGTCATCGATACGATTTAGTTATAATCAACCAATTAACTAGCCATCTAGCGGACCCGATATACAAAGAGTCTGCGATGTTAGAATTTTTTTTTTTTTTTTTTTTAATCAAAGCCGAACTTCGATTAAGACCAAATATGGCCAACTAGGTTGTATTTGGTAGTTTTATTTGATTTCAAAATGAGCTAGACAACAGTTTTGTACTGCTGTCATATGGACACGCAGGGCTAGAGTGAACGTCTAAATCGAATCCTGAGGTGTTTTTTTTTTTTCACAGGGACCTCTAGTGGAACCTATGCCGCTGTCCCTAAAACAGTAGTTAACAGGGAAACTAAAATAGTAAATTCAGTAGGATGGGATAAGTGGTCAAGAATCAATGTTCAATCAAAGAATCAACAATTAACTAAATTTAAGATATCTCATTTCGCTACTAAATAAACAACAATGCAAACATAGGAGAACCTTTAGGTAAAGGTTTGCATTCCAACGCTCGTGGTATGCAACAATTAACGGAACATATATGAAAATATGAACAACGGAATATATATATACACACACACACACATAGTTTTTATTTGTACAAAGGGTTTTATTGGCAACATAATTTAATTTGGCCCCAAGTTTTACCGATTTACTAGAACACTGCCCCCTATTTGCAAGAGGTTACAAAATGTATTACAAGAGAAAAACTGTAATAGGTAAATCTCAACAGTTATTTTTCTTTTGTGTAAGTTTTAAACGTCTTAACATCATGGGCGGACTGAAACAATAATTCAGGCCAGGAATTTGACTCCATCCCAGGCCACCCTGTTCACGCAAACCACCAGACCGCTAATTTTGCGAATAACCTTCCCGCCAGCGGGAAATGTCCCGGTGCTTGCGATGGGCAGTCCGCCACTGCTTATCATAATTCATTTTTATTGGGGGGAAGAAAAAGTTATCCATCCCCCATAAACAATACTTTGTAACAATAATTTATTAACTACATTCAAGGTCTGCAAAATATGTCTTATGTCCATTTTAGAACATTTAAGCTTCCAACCTCTATCCCTATCTGTGCAGTCTGCAACCATTGTCAAAGTGAGCCTTCGGTTACTCTGTGTTTGGCGTGCGGTCACTGGTTCCAGTCGTCAAACTCAATTTCATCAGACGTGCCAGCTCTCCACTCATATGGCATGTTGGTGGCAGCTGGTGATGTAGTGGTTGAGGCGACAGGCTTCAGATCAAATGCTTACTGGTTCAAAGCCCTACCTGAATTGCCTCAGTAAGTAAACCCAGCTGTACAAGGGGATAAATGTTGTACTGATGTACAATGGATAAATTGTAAGCTACATGAGTTGCTTTGGATAGAACTGTCTGTTAAGCAACTAAAAAGCAACAAAATAGTTTCAGAGCTGTGTTAAACAATGAGTTTCATGTCCACAGCCCCTTTGTTTTCAGATCTCGAGCATGCTAAACAGCTCACCAGGTTGGTGGGTGGGGTTAGAAATGTGCTGTACTCAATAATGATTGGTCTCGTGCAATTATCTTAGAGATTATGCGTTTTGTTGACAGAAGGTAAATTGTTCAAATAAACTTTCCCCCTAAGGTGTAATGTTTTATGCATACCTTTTCAATGACGACACACTTAATGACAGCTGTACCTTTGTGATGTAAAACATTTTGACAAAGTAGAATCCCATTAGGAGTCGGTTATTTTCTACTGTGGAAGGACATTTGTTTCCTCTGAGAGGGGAAAACGTGCTCCCGGCCATCCAGCTACCCTTGGTTTCTGGACTTTTACTGCTGCCTTGAAAATGAATGAATGCTTTTAACCACCAGCATCGGGTGCTTTAAAAAAAAAAAATATATATATATATATATATATATATATATATTAACTGTCCTGTGGCAGTTAATATATTCATTTTTATATTAATTATTTAATGTATACATTTTAAAAAGGCCGTCTGTAGGCCTCATGTAGGTGGTTTGGTTGGTAAAGGCATTCACCCGAGTGTGAACTGAGCCCTATCAGTTGGAGTTCATCGGTTTGAGTCTAACTCATGTCATTAGCCAGTTGTGATTGGGCGAGCACAGTGCACAATTGGCAGAGGGACTCGCAGTGCTGGAATTCTATTGGCTCATCACTAACGAGCATTTCCGAATGGCTTCCTGGGTGCCTGTAGGGTGGCAGTACTGTTGAGAGTGATGTTACAGCTTGCAGTTACAGCTTAATTCTCCCCGAAAAGACTAAATCCATTTCTTAAAAAATTTATTTTAAAGTTAACAAATTATTTGCAATATGAATAATTACTCTTTTATGAATGTTATGAATGTTTACTTTAAGACTGTGTAAAAAGTTCAAACTAAATCGAAAAATTTGGTTACATTTGGTAAACAGATATCTAGCAATTTACCATGTAAACAATAGCTGGTTTATTCTCACTTTGAGTGAGTTCCTCAAAAGGTTGAAATGTGCATTACAAAAAACTATTTAGAAACCAAATTTAAACAATATTTCATGCGTTTTGGCAGAATTCATCCAGTCATTTCTAATTTTAACCAACAGATGGCAGTGTATGCATGGCTTTAGAAAAAAACACGCATTTGTGAGTGGGTCAGAATTTCCTTAGTATTACATTTTGCCATACCTTTAATTATGTATAATCTAACAAAACTCGAATGAAAACATAGGTCAGAGATATTAGCCATTTTAAGCTGTTATACAGATTTTTAACTTTCATATATTATGTTTTAGGCTAAATTAACGACTATTGGCAAGTGTTTCTGCCATGAAATACCCAGCAGACTAATTATTGTGCAATAAAGGAAAAAGGCTAATGATGGCTAATTAGTTTATTTCACGCCAAAAATGAAATGTTGATACAAAATAGGTTATATTATAATAGATTTAATTATATTGGAGTGCCTTAACATTAAGTCTGAATTAAATATTAGTGCAGGAGCCCAAACCTTCTATTGCATTTATTAATTTAAAGCAGATTCCAATCAATTTAAATTAAAGGAGGTGCCGTCACCTGAGTAACTCTGCAGGGCTGGAAAGGCATGTAGCAAATAGGCAAGGGGGTGGTCTACTGGTCGATGGAAGATTCAGCTAGGTGTTAAATGGAATGAAATGGTGTTGTGTCACATTGTGAAGACATATGTGAAAATGAAGGGTAAATATTGTATTGGAGGATTGGTGGCATTCCTGGCGGTTCAATATGTTTGTGGTGCAGGGATTCCTGTGGGTGAGAATGCATGGAAGCCCTTACTTCAGGTTTACAAGGGACATCCAGCTAATGAAGCACTTCAAGAGCAGCCAGTCTTCAAAGGACGTCGGGATGTTCGATCTCAATTGCCAATCCAGAGGCCTCAACATCCATCTGTTCACAAATCCAGACGGCTTTCTCCTGTTCTGATGCCTCAGCAATGGCCGTATGTCCAAGCTCCGCCACAGCTGCCTGTCGTCCAGGAGTCTCCGCAACATCCGTATGTTCATGCTCCCCAACAGCTGCCTGCTGTCCTGGTGCCTCAACAGTGGCTGCCCCAGACACCTATGGGTATGAGCTTTGAGTCCGGGCCACCAGTAAACTCTGACATAGTGACGGCTGAGTGCAGGGAGGGTGCTGTTGTGGTCATGGTGCAGAGGGACCTCTTTCGGGATGGCCTGCTTGTTGAGCCATCTGCTGTCTCCCTTGGAAACTGTCCGCCAACTAGGCAGGATTACTCTGGTCAGGTGCTGGTGTTTGAATCGGAGCTGCAGAATTGTGGGAGCATGCTTACGGTATGAGGTGATGGACTTGGTTCTAGAATTTTAGGCGTGCTTTGTTCTGCGTTTATTATTAAAATGCTTTCTGTTCCAGATGACTGACGACATGCTGGTCTACATTTTTAACGTGATCTACAAGCCAACCGCATTCAGTGCTGCTCCCATCATAAGGCACACTGGTGCTGTGGTCCACGTTGTCTGCTATTACTTGAGGTGTGCTTGTGTCCAGAAATGTTGGTATTCGGTTGACGCTTGGCTCTAAAACTTTGCCTCAATCGACTAATGGTCAACGCAGTATTTGGTTTGTAGAGGCCCGTTATGCTAACCTGGTGACGGCCACCCCTCTCCATATAAATTCTGCATCTTCTAGGAAGCACAATGCGAGCAGCAATGCCCTGATGCCAGACTGGCTCCCTCTCCTCTCCACTGAGGCTGCTCAAGAATCTTTGGATTTCTCCCTGAGGCTGATGACTGGTAGGAAATTTAGAAATTTAGTATATATATTTATTTCTTTTTTTTTGTCTAATGTGAGCAACCTGTGGCCAGAACATTCAAAGCTCAACATCATGCTAGTTCTTCTTGGCTTCAGTACTGTGTCATTGGATTCTCCTTGTAACTCTTTGTAGATGACTGGCAGCTTGAGAGGGCCTCCGATGTGTATTTCCTGGGAGATGTCATAAACGTTGAGGCTTCTGTGGTTGTTACAAACCACTTGCCCCTACGTGTCTTTGTGGACAGCTGTGTGGCTACCTTGGTCCCTGACGCAAATGCTTTGCCCAGATATGCCTTCATTGAGAATCACGGGTGAGTTGCCCGAGTCCTATCAATGCTTCACTTGGAATGCTGGCATAATGTCATTCTGTGCTCTTCAGGTGTCTTCTTGATGGCAAGCTGACGGGCTCTCGCTCCAAGTTCCTGCCCAGAACCCAGGATCACAAGCTTCAGCTTCAGCTGGATGTTTTCAGTTTCATTAGGGAGGATGGGAGCTCAGTAAGTGACAACATGGGTATGTTTGTTTTGCTGCCATTTAATGCTTGATGTATAACCGCAACTTTGTCTTCTGCTCCCTGAATTCCAACAGATCTATATTACCTGCAGTCTGAAAGCAACCGTCACTTCTGCAGCCTCTGATTCCCAGTATAAGGCGTGTTCCTTTGCAACTGATCTAAACAGGTCTGTTTTAGATGGTGGTGGCTGTGTTTGAAATTGTGCTCCATAAAGTCAAGGAAGTAACGTTTCTTTCTTAGGTGGATGTCGGTAAGTGAGGATGACCAGGTGTGTGCCTGCTGTGACACAACCTGTGAACTCTCCAGGAAGCGGAAAAGTTTGGCAGGCGATGCAGGTATAATTTCACGTCAATGATTTCTATAGATTTTGGTGGCAGTCATTTTGGAGTGTAAATGGCTTCTGTCCTTTCCAGTTTTGCATTGGGAAGATGATGTTGCTGTTGGCCCCATATTTATCCAAGAGAAGCTTCAGATGTTTTAGATGAAGGCAGAATGATCTCTACTTAAGGCAGGTAATGGAATGTGCAGAGGGGGGCAGGATAATTTCCGTCTACTTGCACGTTTACTTCATCACACTTTCTTTTCTCGTTTTAAGGTTCCCACCTGAGTTTGATCATGGCTGCAGAGGTTCTGGTCTGAATAATTGTAGAAGAGGCAAATGTTTTCTGTAGCTGACTTTAATAAACGTGGTTACATGTACTGTCTTGTTTGGCTCTCTACATTGGACTTTCATACGTTTCCACGGCTCGAAAAGCGGTGGCATCAAGCTAAAACTCTGAGAAGTTGGCTGTATCAGTGGACATTAAAGTTTAGGTAATAACTCTGTTTGTATGAGGTTTTTCCCTTTAACTCTAGGTGATGTATTTTGAAAGTGCATATATTTAAACACAATATTAGCCAAGACGTTTAATTACCATAACCATTATTGTCTAGTGTGGTGTTTGAAGAATCTCCAGCCGTAGAGTTCTCCAAATGGACTCTCGTGCCTCTTGTGCTTGGGAGAAATGTACCATGAACCAGCAGTCTTTCCAAACATGAATGAATGTGTTAAGGTGTAAGACGCTTGCTTCATTGAGACTCCTTGTGTGCTTTTCTTCCGTAAATTACGTCTTGTGTTGGATGCCTACATTTAAATGACCGGGTTAGTCGAACTTCAGTAAGGTGAAAGAACTGTGCATGGTGTGGAAATGGCAGTGGTAGGTTGATTCCTGAGTCATCTGTAGTTGGGTTAATCAAAATAAAAGGATAGGCGGTCCCCATGTGACCTTTATTGGAGTAATTATGATGGGCATTTCATTATCTAGATTCACTAAAACGAAGACTAGTCAAATAACTGACATTTTCCAGTGGCTTTGATTCTGGGCTACATAAAATTTTGATGAATGCAGTGTTTTATACATGGATTCATTTTCCACAATGATATTGACAAGACCCCTTTATCATACAGATGAAGGAAAAAAAATGCTCCCTAACTAATCGTCAACATCTGAGCATGGTATCCTTAACCGCTCCAGACAAGTATGTTGATTTGCAACAATTACCTACAAGTGCTCCTGCCATAAAATACCTATCTGACTAATTGCTGCGCAATAAAAAAGGTGGCTAAGACTTATGCAAGTTCTTTTGTCACTACAATGAAAAGCTGATTTTAAAAAATAGCCGTTGAAATACTGAGAGATTGTGAGTAATATAAGTGCAGGATGCAGATTATTTTATTGCATTAATGGATTAAAAACCGACTCCAATTTAAATTTAAGTAGGTGCAATCACCTGAGTAACTCTGCAGGGCTGGAAAGGCATGTGGCAAATGGGCAAGAGTACTGGTCGATAGAAGATTCAGCTAGGTGTTAAATAGAATTTAAAGGGGCTGTGTAATGTAAAGTAGTATACCCAAATGAAGGGCCTATATAGTGTTGGTGGAAGGTGCTGGTTTGTTGTGAACACTCTCTTGAACAAGAGAGTGCATGGGGACCCTTCCCTTGCGTGTTCAAAGTGAATAGATTATCATGCCCCCACAGAGCAGCCAGTTTTTAATGGATGTTGGTATGTTCAAGCTCCACGACGGCTGACTGTGGTCCAAGCCCCTCAGCAACGTCTGTATGTTCAAGTTCCAACACAGCTGCCGGTCGTCCTGATGCCTCCAACGTCCGTACGTTCAAGCTCCCCAACAGCTGCCTGTCGTCCAGGGGTTTCAGGAACGTCCATGTGATCAAGTTCCACTACAGATGCCTGTCGTCCAGGGGTTTCAGGAATGCCCATATGATCAAGTTCCACTACAGATGCCTGTCGTCCAGGGGTTTCAGGAACGTCCATGTGATCAAGTTCCACTACAGATGCCTGTCGTCCAGGGGTTTCAGGAATGCCCATATGATCAAGTTCCACTACAGATGCCTGTTCTCCAGGCACCTCAGCAATATCCTCATCAAGCTCCCCAACAGCTCAGAAATGTCTGTACGTTCAAGCTGCCCGGCATCTAGGCGCCTCGGAAACGTCCGTACGTGTGGCTTCCAATGTGCTTTTCCTGGGAGATGCCATGGAACCTGAAGTTTCTGTGGTTGTTACAAACCGCTCACCTCTCCGTGTGTTTGTGGACCGCTGTGTGGCCACCTTGGTCTCTGGGTCAAATGCTGTCTCCAGATATGCCTTCATTGAGAATCACCGGTGAGTTGCCTGAGCCACCTCAGCCTATTTTCGTAGAATGCTGTAACGTTGTCATTCTGTGCTCTTCAGATGTTTTATTGATACCGAGCTCACGCTCCGAGTCCCTGCCCAGAACCCATGATCACAAGCTTCAGCTTCGTCTGGATGGATTCTTGGGTGGATTGCAGTAAGTGAGGTGGACCAGGTGTGTGGCTGCTGTGACACTACCTGTGAACTCTCCAGGAAGAGGGAAAAGTTCAGCAGGAGATGCAGGTACAATTTAACTTCATTGACTTCTATAGAGTCTGATGATACAGCCATCTTTGTGAGTAAATGGCCTCTGTCCTTTCAGCTCTTCAATGGAAAGGTGATGCTGCCCTTGGCCCCATATTCATCCTCCAAGAGGAGCCTCATATCTCCGATAGTGGGGAACAAGGTTGAGAGGTCCCTACTTATAGCAGAAAACAACGGGTAACTGTATCTTATTGAAATGTTCATTGGGTGGGGGTGGGGGGAAATTTGTCATTACTTGCTAGCTTGCTTGCTTTCTTAATGTTTTCCTAAGGTTCACCCTCAGAGTTGTCCCGGCTAGAGTGGTGGCTGCACTGCCTCTGGTCTGCATAATTGTGCTGGGGACAGTCCTACACTGGAGAAGGAGCAAATTCTGTTTCCTTCTGTATGGTGTTAATAAACATGAAGATTGCATGTGCTCACCTGGTTGGAAAATGATTTAAGGGGTTTCTTGAATCTTAACTATGTCCACGGTTACATGAGCCCTAAAATCTCACGTTTGATGCTGGTAGACAGTGCATCTGTTTGCCAAGAAACCCCCAAGTCTGCAGTTCCTTTACAACAGGGATAGCATGTTGAGTGGAAAGGGTATGGTTTTTACCGCTGTTGAAATGCAGAAGTGTTACTTGGGTTCCCCCTTGATGAATTTCACAGCCGTTGAAATGGCACTAAAATTTGAATTTCCCTGCTTTAGTGTTCAGCTACTAGCTTTTCTTACGAAAAGGGACTATATCCTGTCCCTTGTTTTGTCTGTGTATTGTTGCAGATGTCATTATCAGTTGCTGAGTGGAAGCTTTCCTGTTTTAATTGTTCCTTGTGCTGTAGTAACAGTAGCTCTTAGCAGTGTTCTGTTGTGTTTTCCATTGACATAAAGGTGCATGCCTGGCCTTTTGAGAATATAAACATGACAACATGCCATGGCCTTGAGCATCAACATTTAATTTTGTTTCTTTAAATAGCACAGCATTAGTGACGTGAGCGATTTGATTCTTTTGATGTAATGCATTCACAAATGCAAGGCACACAATGGATCAACGTGCGGTGAAGATGAGTGGAACCAAATGCCATCCACAGTAATGAGAAGGTGCCTTGTCACTATGCAGCTGGTGCGCCCATCAATCAGTGTGACTGACTCCCCTAAGGACATCCTGGTGCATAGAAACGCGTGTCTCGGGGCAAGGAACTATCCGTTATGTCAGCTGTGAGATTTGAGAAAATCTCTCCTCTCTGTGTTGGAAAGACACAATGCCTACCATAGGGCAAAGAGCAGTTTACTGCCGTGGAGTGGCTCTATAACAAACACTGTTGAAGTAAACACGCATATTCCATGTCTAGTATCTAAGCCACTAATTTAAATTAAACATGGTGTGCTGTGTGGGTTTTTGCTGAATTTTGCGATTTAGGTCAATTACAATCAATACCATAAACAATGCTATAGGCGGACAAGGTAATATGAAAAACTGTAATGTGAAGAGCAAGTATCTAAAATGTGGATTAATATATTTCTTTAAATAATGAAGTCTTTATGCAGAATGTCATGCAGGAATTCTTGTATCTGTTCTAGTATCTAATATCTAGTATCTACATTCTAGTAGCTGTACTATCTGTCCACAGGCAACCCAATCTCAACATTAAAAATGATTTTAAATTGTATTAGAATTTTTTTACTTATGTTTTTCATTTAACTTTATAAATTGTCCATCTAATGTCTTTGTATCCACCATGAAAGTGTTTTATTTCAGCAGCTGATTATGTCTTACTTTCCTCATTGTATTTTTCGATAATGTGAATCTAATTATATGAGCTGTATGTACATATAGGTGTTTAATGTATTTTGTGCACCACCACGTCATTCACTTTCAAAACTTTCTTCCATTTCATTGCACGTTATTTTTTTTATCAGTCAGACTGGACATTCAGTTAGCAAAGTCAGTATGTTATAGAGTTCATATATAAGAATGTTTTTCACAGATTATTACCCAGTAATATGAATTGATAACTTTCTATCAAGCATGAAAACCTCTACTTTATACCTTTACTACAACAGAAAGCATGTGTATTTGTATGTAATGCACAGGTTAATATTGTTTGTGTGAACTTTATGTTGTCTATAGACTGTGGGTAAGTGTGAAGAATATATGTTTTTTTTTTTTGTAATCCTCACCGATGTCCATCTTGAAAGTGCATTAAAATAACAGCGTTCTCCTGGAAATTAACTTGTTTTTCCATCTTGCATACTCCTCCAACCTCCCCCCAAATCACTGTCTCTTTCATTCTCTGTCCAGTCATTTCGAACTGAATCAAACCTGAAAACCGAATTTCATGTACAGAAATATTCAAAAATAAAGAGAAAACAATATAAAAAAATAAAAATATAATAAAAACATTTTCAAGGTATAAGCGTTACAGTTCAAAGGAAATGCCGAATCATTGGTTAACTCGGGCCAGTATTTTTGGTATGATTCTGTACTTTGGTAAGATTCTGTTGGACCATTTTATTTTTGCTTATCTCAACTAGAAGCCACAAGAGAGTTATATCAAGGGTTATAGAATATCCAGGAGGTGGAATATCAACGATGCCTCATTAAGAACAGACTAAATTGATTTTAAAACGGCTTCTCCCGAGGGCGGCTCAACAGCAAACCCTACAGGTCAGCCGGAAAGCTTCCTCTCTTGAACCTCAGGCTGCCCCCCCAGCCACGGGGACACGTGTTGTAGCTGCGGATCCCCGGTGACCTGAGGCCCAAATCCTCCGACTCCACCGAGGCATCCGAGTCGGTGAGCGAGCGCGTGGCGTAGAGGCTCAGCGGGGAGCGCGCCTTACACGTCGGGGTGGACGGGGGGCTTATGAAGGTGGGCGAAGCGCTGACCAGCGAGCGGGGCTGGGACGGGCTGAAGGGCCGCTGTCCCTGGGGAAAGAAGGCCGGAGACGAGGACCCTCCTTGTCCACTGGGCCCGCCGGGAGAAGGGCTGTTCTTGCGCTTGGCAGCGTTGATTATGTTCTTGGCCAGTAGCCGGCGGTTGGTCTTCACATCCTGACTGACCGGTGGGGACTGACACCTGTCGTTCCAAGGTGGAGACAGGGGGGTTGGGGTGGTGGTAACCTGGGACTCAGGGGTGGAGTGGGTCTTTATTGCACTGGTTACTCCTTCAAAGCTGTCCGTCAACTGAGTTGGAGACCAGGGTGTGGTGGGCATCTTTCTGATCTACGGTGAGAATGGAAAAAAAACAACGACATTTTATTCAACTATTCAATAGTTTTCCCAGAAACTGATAAAAGAGTAACCTTGGCTATTAAAATGAATCAAACAGAATGTTCAATTCTTCAAATCCAGTAAGAAAACTCAACGGCCACTCATTTTGTACACATATTGTTTTTATTTTACTTAGAGAACACATAAACTAGCAAACAGATGTTCTGCCAACTAGACATGTAATTAATGCAAAAAAAATGTTTAAGTTGTCTTCAGGGAGTTTATTGAGGGATTTTATTGAGGGATTTTGAGAGGCTTCATGGAAACTTTTTGAACTACATTAACATGACCCACCAGCTACATGTACATATACATATACATAAATATATATATATATATATATATATATAGGTGTTTGCTTAAAATAGGTATATATATATATATATATATATATAAATTGCAAGAAATTAACAGTAATTTCATTCCAGACAGTGCTATGCTCACTAGCTGCTAACTCTGTGTAGAAGGATTTCCGAGAAGGTTCTGCTGTCACACACCCTCTGCATCAAATCTAAAGCATATTTACACATCACTGCTCTCTATTACCCATCTTATCAGATTCTCCATCACTGAGTACAAAACCGCAGAGCCGGTTAATCTGAGGTATTAGTTACACTAAAGAACTTTTCCAGAAAATTCCATGTTGATAAATGTGCACATGAATATGAACCACAAAATGAAAAATTTGGCGAAAGGAAATATTTAAAATATTAAGATAGTGACATTTAATCTGAAGAAATTTATCTGGCAAAATTTAAACAATAATATATCTTATGATATTATGCTGACAGTGATAACACTATCAGTATAATAATAAAAAAAAAAATATATATATATATATATAAAATATATTCAATGATATATATTATTTATAATTTATTAATATTGAAAAATTTAAATATCGTTTGGAAAAAACTGAGTCTGTGTCCAGAGCCTTATATAGCTGAAGCTACCTTTGAGGTTAAACTTTAAGTGAAAATGTCTTCACAATGCAGGGCTCTGTCAAAAGTGAATAATTTTGACATAAACCTAGTAAAGGAATTAAGCATTGAGAATGATGTTTGTGCTTTAAATAAATAAATGATTCTATCTTTATTGGAACTTTTTTTTGCTCTTCCACAAAAGACTTTGGATGGATTTTTAGCTCGACTGGCTACAGCGGACACGGGCCGGTGGGTAACATAGCTTTTCTGAATGGATGAGTTTGAGCTATACAGAGCCTTTTCAGAACTCAGCAATTCATTCATTGCCATCTGCCTGGAACGTGTAGGGATCTGTCACTTTCAATCACCATCCCCTGGGTCAGCTTTAGCTTAAGGTCATGGCCTTGTCTCTCATCTAAAAAATGAAAGTATCTCATTCTTAGGGTCAGAAGACCCATATGTACTTGTATATGTTTTGTTACATTGCAATTTCAGCAGTTCATCAACATAAGTAGGTGTACTGGCGTTTGGGTATACTGAATTATGTTAGGTAGCATTAATATACTGCAAACAAAATGTTGGAAATACACACTTAATTTTACGCAACACATACCAGTCAAAATTATTTTACCAATGCGCTTTCAAACACTAATGGCTTCCCGGTGTAAGTCTGAGGTAAGATAAGTACTGAGGTAAAGTCAGTTTGTGCGGCGTTCATTGCATGATTTTGAAATCCAAAAGTTGCAAAATTAGAAAATTTTAATTATTATTTTATGGTGCTGAGATGCTATCGGATGGACAAACACTTTCTTGGCTGTGAAAATTCGGTTTGAAAACTCCTAGCCAGCTGAGGAAAATCAGTAATAGTTCCATGTCCTCTATATTTATTTCACATAAAAATGAATTATTAATATTATTCTGTCTAGAAATAATTGGCAAGTGGAAGAAATTATCAGGACAAACTATGTCAGTTGGAAATTGGAATGAGTTAAACGTTTTAAAAAGTGAAACAGGGTAAAAGACAGTGGAAATAATCAGAGCTTCTGAGCCGCATTAGTGCTGTTATTGGTGACAACAAACAGGCTAACCTGTCAGTTATACAAACCCTGTCTAATTTGGAGGCGCAACATCACGTCCACAGAGAAGGCGTGTGTGCATGGAGGGTTAGTGTAAGGTTCCTAAAAATAAATGTTATTAAAAGAATTTCATTTGAAAATGATTTAATTTTCTTTTTTTTTTTTTTTTTTTTTTTTTTACAGATTTTAGCATAGTAAATCAGAAAAAAAGATCAAAGACAGTAGGTCAAAGACAGTAAATCCGAATGGAGTTAATGTAGTTAAAAAGGAGAAAGACATGATAGGTAAGACATGAGGTGATCCCTCAGTTAAGTTATGAGCCACCGTTTCGACTAGCTCGACGTCGATATACTTACTCATTTTTATATTTTATTTTTAATATAAAAGAGGCACTTGAGCATTTATCATTCTTATTTGTCTGTGCAACTGAGTGAACTGCGAGCTGATAAAACTTTTAGTCAAGAGAATGGGTCAAGATGCTAGCTGAGTACATTTTGACCAATAGAAAGGGCTGTTACTTGAACACAGAAAACAGAACCTTTTAACTAATTCCTAAACTTAATCTTTAATCCCTTAATGTGGCTCTCATGCAATTTGTCTAGTTGTCTATCCACTCCATACAGAGAAAACAAACTAAGATCCTATTTATATAAGGATGAAATCAGCAGTCACAATTTCCCAAAACCTTATCTGAGGAACATGCTTTCTTTGGAGCGTAAATACATTTCCTGGTGCTTCCTGGAACATTGACAGTGGTTTTGTTTTCACTTCAAGTTTTATCATGTTAATCACTAAGCAGAGCGTTCCAAAACACTCATGGCTAAAGAAAATAAAGTGACAGTGCAGTGTGCAATTGGATATGGGACCTGTGCAGTAAGGCAATAGTTGAAACCCGTTACATTTAATTTCAGTCAAAAGAAAAATGAAGGCCTCCACACCTGAGGTTGAATCCCTGCCTTCTTAGCTGAGAATGTAGGTCTGGGTGCCTGGATGCCAGTTTGTGGGGATGCCACACGTTCAGGAGTTAAGGTTGAGACCGGGGAGCCAGCGTGGCCCATGCCTGCTACGTGAGAAGCTCCATAATTTAATTTAACATTCCCAGATCCCACTCCGTTGACTGGGCTTTGGGGACCTTGAGGAGAGAGGCATGCATTTGGCATGAACGGAGCTGGGGATTTGATATGAGGAGAGAGGGAAATGGGATTCGTGGGCAAAGAGGCCTGCCTTAGGTATGCTTCCCGAACCATCGGCTTGGGAGGTGGGGCTCCTTTTGGTAAAGAGCTCATTGGGTCTTTGATTGGGTTCAGGATGAAAAGAGAGGAGTTCAGCTTGTAAGGCTGGTGCTTGGAAATCTCCAACTCCTTCTTAGTGCAGCCATTCTCCACGACTGAACCCTCAGGAACTAGAACCTTGTTTTCCTGATTGGCTGATGGTGCTTTGAGAGTCCCATTGGTTTTTGTATTGATATTAGAGGGAATGGCAGTGGCTTTGATGCGGCTTGGCTTGTTTGATGGATATATCCAAGAAGGAGGTAAGGACATAGTCGGCGAGGGAGATCTCATATATCTCTCCCCCAATGATGGGGTCTCTATAACATACTTTTCCATTCTGGACTGGCGTCTGGCGAAAAGCTCGGCCCCCTTTCCTGATGCATTTGTCAGTCCCTGCTCTGGCTTGGGTTCACACCTGCTCCTAATCCCAGAGCTCTTCAAGCATGAAGACCACTCAGGCAAGTTGGTCTCCTCTGAACTGAAGATTTCTTTGGCCAGAAAATTAGAGGCTTCTGCCCCGAGAGCCAGCAGTTCCTCCTCTTGGATCTGCTCAGGGAGGGATTTCAGCTTCCTTTTCTCATCTGCGCCTTGCACCAGTGACAGGAGCTCTGGGTTTGGGGCAATTTTGGGCTTTTCTTGAAAGGTGAACATTGTCTTTCGGGCTGCCCGCCGTGTCTTGCCTTCCTCCAGGATTCCTGTTTTGATGGGAACCTGCTTTCTTTCACCACTAAACAGAGGAACATACTTTGGTCTGTGAGCTGCGGTGGCTTCATGCTGTGGCAAGCATGGTGACGGCAAAATAATTCGGGACACAGGAGGTGGACTGGAGAACACTGGTGGAGAAGGGTTACATCCGGACGAAAGTGGAGAAGGTGAATAAGTTGGAGGTGGAGGTGGAGGTGGAGGGGAAAATGCTGGTGGATGAGTGCGGGTAAAAGGTGGAAGAGGGCGGGTGGGTGGTGGGGTGACATCCATCACAGGACTTGTAGCTCCCGGAGAGCGCAGAATGCTCGGGGATCCAAATGGTCGGGCTGTCCTGTTGATGATGGAGAGTGTTTGCTTTGTCTGGGACAGTGATATATTTGTCGGGTTCTGAGGGCATCCATTTGGGATTTCTCTCGGTGGTATGAATGAGTCTGTGTCCGGCCTGTACACTTCTGTCCCCTCCTTTTCAGTGTTGGACTGGACAAATCTGTTATTGTAGCTACCATGCATCTTTTCCTCAACGTCACCCAAAGCCTCAGCTGAGAGGTCTTCGTCCTTTACATGCACAGGACGAAAATGTCTCTCTTCCATCTGGGGGTCTGCCTTTTCCACCTCAACGATAGGCTTGCTTTCCTCTATGGTCTTGTGTCCTCTGTAATCTGACGCGCTTGAATACCAGGAGGGCTCGATATTTCTGTGGTTCAGTTCTCTGTCCTTTCTCCCAGTGCACCTCTCTTCCCAGGTTAAAGTGCTCTGACCGGACCCTTCCTTCTCATTCCCAGGCGCCTCTTGGCCGAGGCCTTTCCCGAAGCTCACGAGAGTGAAGGCATTCACCCGCTCCTTGCGTCGGTTAAACAGCTGCACGCCTCGCGAGTTGGCATTGGACGGGGCGGTCAGCTGACCAGCGATGATCTGACTCCTGTCTCGTGCCTCTTTCAGCTCTTTTTCTGATAAGCTGGAACTTCTGGAAAGGTCTGTAACAGGGATAGATGGACAAATAGTTAATAATGGATTCAGCAACTGGAGATAGAGTTCCCCCAGCACAGTATGACAGGGGCAGTCGACATGCAATACCATTTTGCTTAAAAAATAAAAAAAGGTTCCATTTTCCAACCACTTGTTAAAAACACAATGTTTCATTGTTGTCCTTAACACGTGCATTTTGTTATACCGATCCATCGATGTGAATTCTAATAAACTGATGCTCTCTGTTGTATAATGCAAACATCTGACTTTTTTATATTGCTTTACCCATTGCATTACTCTAGTAATATTCTATATTTTCCCCAGTAGTGTAATTTTTCTGTCTTCCCTGCTATTCCTTCATCACCCCCTGGTCCCAGCTGGCATCCCCCCCCCCCGCAACAAACAATCAGAAACATACCACTGAATTTAGGTTGCATTACTGTTCAATATGCAATTGCACTCAACAGGACTCTTTGCATCTGCATTTATTACATTCAACGGATGACATTTCAGAGAACCAATTTGAGAACCGAAGTCCCAGCTATTCAGTCCCCTCTCGGTTTCCTTCCAGCGAAATAATTAGCCAATATTTTTATCTACGCTGAGCGTGTTTAGATGGGAAATCAAGACGAGGCTATTCAATCTGGCTGAGTGGGTGAAGCAGCTGGAACGTTCATCTTGACAGAGCGGCAGCTCCTGGAATCGAGATGCATTGCTGACTCCACTGTGCAACAAGTATGCAATGGTAAACAGCCTTTCTGCCAAAGCGGAGCCAGTCGCAGTGGAAAGGTTTAAATAGAACTGGTTTTCACTAATTAGAGGTTGTCGACATGGTTACTAAGTAGGGGGGGGGGGAAAGCCTAGCTCAAAAAGCAACTTATTTACTCGCTACCGCTGCAGCAGCCAACAGGCAGTAATAGTCACAGTTTTTATTTTCCTTTAGATTTATCAGTGGCATGGGTGGAGAGACACAGCAGCATGATACTGAAACCGGACCAAATACAGTATGAAGGACAGGAAGAGATTAAAAAGTGAAAAAAAAAAGTCACTACGCAAGATATGCCTTCCATGTATAAGTACATCTGTATCCCTGGGCTTCAACAGCACTTTGCTTAGACTTTCACCAAGGGCCTAATCCGATCAAAGAGGTATGTGGATTTTATACGAAGCGATTCACATGTCACAAGAAGGCAATCTGGGAGATTCTTCAGATATTAGGTTTTTATTTTATTTATCGTTTTGTTTTCGCTTGTCATTTGCTTAAATACGCCAAGTCTGTCATTAAAAAACAGCATAGCTTTCTCTTCTGGGCTAAAGGCCTTCATTCCTAAAAACACAGCTATTTCCTTTACCATCTGCAGCAGTCCCTCCCTGAGCATTCCTCAAAGGCCAAGAAAATTCCCTGCGCGAAATCTTAGCTTGCTTTCAGAACTTAACTCCTCTGTAAGCCATAGCCCAATGTCAAATAAAGTGTTGGCAAACCTGAATGGGGTGGAATGTTCCTTTGCAGGGCAATACATTCACCTATTTTTTGTGAAATTATCGAAATCTTTTCTCACGTTAATGAGCTTGGGTTCAACTACTTTCAAATATATTACGTTCTGGAATGAATTCGAGGAAAATAGGTCTTATTAAGTGATACTCGTATTGATTTAAAGACCGGATTTTAAACCTGATTTTTAAAGCTGATCTCCTATCGTTTCTAAATATTACAAGGTTTTAGATTGTTCTTTAGAACATCTAATTGTGCTATTACAACCTTTTTATTTGAAAAATAATTTTACAGAAACAATTTTTTTTTTTTTTTTCATGACTTATAGTAATAAAAACAGATTTTTTAATGGAAATCAAGTCTGTGGATTGACAGACATGATTTTTAAAATACTTTTATACATTTTCAGCATAACAACTATATTATGTCAGTTTTTATTTTTAGGAACTTTTGCCCCTATTCTCCTGCGGCCACACTGACAAAGCCAGGATACCAGTCAGAACCATAAGCTTCCCAAAAAAGATAAATATCAGCACCCTTCATCCTGAGCCGTTTAGGAAACACTTAACACATATCCAAAACAAGTAAAAGTGTGTACAACCTAAAAAAGAAAAAGGCTAACAGCACTTGTTTTTCACTGAATTAAGAACACGTTGCCCCTGTTAGGTGATGGTTTTCTTCATTTTAGTTTTAAATCCCTTTCCTTTGGTCCACCATGTGCTTCAGAACTTCAAAAAAAAAAAAAAAAAAAAAAAAAACTGGTATGGAGACTCTCACCTGAAGAATAAAGGAGTAACTAGCTTTCATTTAGTTCATTTAATAGGACATTCATTTCATTGCTATAAAACTTAATTTCAAATGTGGTAAAATCGTTAATGTCCTCCTTCATACTTCATTTTTGTTATTTTTTTTTCATTGTGATTTTTTAAAAAGACATTCAATCTTATTGATTGATAAAGCAGAATCCAGTTCTAATGTAAAACAGTGCAATATATATATATCCAAACTGGAGAACAGGATAATCTGGCACAATTTTACCAAAAAGCAAGATTTTATGATTTTTGTTTGGTGCAAAAAAACTAGAATATTGGCTCATTATAATTAAAGACAAATTCAAAATGTAGTATTTTTATATTGCTGATAAGCATAATCTTAATATTTTCAATAAATAATAATAAAGAATAATAAAGTTAATGTTTTCTGAACCTGTGCAGTAATACTTATAAAGAACGAGACAGACATAATGAGTAACAAAAGCAATTGGTTAAGTAACTGATAAATCAAAGTGCAAAATTCAAGCACTAATGACACACAGGTAGTTTCACGGCATCTTAAAAAGAAAATAGTTTATGTGGCCAAAAAAAGATATTTTTGCTACATAAACCTTTTAGATGGACCTGTAGCCTGCATTAATGTATTCTAGAAAATGCACATTTGGATACTGACATTATATTGTATGATATTGATTACATTTTTCCATTAAAAACACATTTAACCCTGCATGCTATTAAACACACGCTAGAAACGACAGCTTTCAGATAGCGAAATAAATTATTACTTAATTTCCAAAGGGCTTAAATTTTAAAACGCGCTATTTAATTTTTCACATAATCGGAACTGAATTCAGGCTTAGTTCCTAACCGGACTGTGGGTAATAAACCACGAATTTAGCCAAGATGCCCTAAGAGGTGTGTATCGTAAAATAATTGTACAATTACTTTTCACTGTAATGGCACTGTTGTACTAATATACTATCGTTATGAATACTTATAGTGAAATCGTTATGTCCAGCAGTTGCAATCAGCATCCAGTTTCGTATTGTCAGCCAGGGTAACCGCATGTACACATTTCATTATCCTCACAGAAACATTATCGTTGAAATACTTTAGTGAAGTTCGTAAAAGGTTTAAAACGCGTCGCTGTAAATTATAGACTGTTTCCACCACCAACAAACTATGGTCTTCGCATGCGGCTAGGATCAATCAGTGACTAGTTACATGCAAAGATAGATACGAGCGCACTTTGAAACGCACGACATAACGTTTCATATACAACTGACGGAAACAAAAAGGTGAAATGCATTTGAAAACCTATGACACAAGGTAAAGGATAATAAACCCACTGGCCTAAATAACAAACATCCAGTTACTGACTTAGATCCTAATCTTTAAAAAGCGTTTTCGTATGCAGCCACTGATCATCTTTAAAAATATTTAAACCAGTGAAGAAATAAAATTATGAATTAGGGGTTTTGTTAACATTTACTACAAAACTTAAGAAAATCCCAAATTACCTTTTTAAATTCGGAACTCCTTTCTGTGTCTCTACGCCTGCTTGTAGCTCCACAAGCTTTTTCAATTTAACTATATCGGCTTCTTCCACTCCCCCTTTTCAGATAAACCGGGGATTGTATTTCGTTTTCATAGCGAATGGTGGCGTCCATCAAGAAGCCCCTAGTGTCTATGTGGTTACCCGCTGATATTACAAACTCCTACGGAGGGACAGCTAACTGTCAAAAGCTCTAAACTGGAGATAATATATCAGGGACGAGCCTGTCCCGTGATTGTGTGGCGCTGGTTTACGCAACCTTGTCGAGTCGACAAAATATAAGCAACCTTTCAGAAATAATGCAGTTTACTGGTATTTATGTAAACATATTATTACTATTTTATTTTATTTTATTTTTTTTTACTGCAAGCGTAGACACACAAGTAAAATATATAAACATTATTGGCTTGTTTAATATTACTAGACCTAAAATAAAATAAAATAAACCATTTGCCTGGTCTTTTGTTGAAAAGTAATTTATCACCCGCATACATAGCATGGTAAACTTATGGTAAACGTTAGGCTGGTTTTAATAACGCACTAAATGTGGGCGTTTAACCACAGTATATGAATTACTGTGTCTGTCTTGCCTTTAAGCCTAAAACCAGAAAACATATGTAAAGTGAATCAAGATGCAGGATGATGTCAGTGCAACTTTGAACCATTCTACAAAGACTATCAAACACATAAGACAGAACACAATTTAAATACAGTCAAAAGAACCGTATGCATTATCAGGAAAACAAAACATTCACAGAGAAAATGTGCTCATAAAGGCCAGTAATTATTTTTCAGTAGTATGTGAAACAAGCACTGCTTGTCCATTAAAAGGCACATGTGTAGGTTAAAGCACTTTTCAGCAGTTTGTCAGTCCCGTTTGGGAGAGGTTACCCTAACATCACCAGTGCAAGTTTTAATCCCCATCCTGCACACCACCCTCTCAAAACAGGGTGGATTACAGGGAGGTACTCAGGCACCTGACCTGCGCTTCAGTGGGTTTCTGCTGGGGCTTCTCTGGCTGAATTGCACCAAGGATTTACGCTTTCTGAGCCCTGAAAACACATGCATTAGCCTGACGGGAGTGGAGAGGAATTTCCTTCCTTCCCCAGGGCAGACACTGAACTCCGCCCCCGAAAATGACGCAATGGCAATAATGACTTTAGTCTTGCGGTACGGGTCAGGGGGAAGCTCTTTAGGTGCAGGCTGATACTCGGCACCAAGTTGTCTGTCAAAGGGCAGATCCCCCTGCTGAGTATTGCCTTCCGTCAGGTGAAGGACCGTAGAATAACAGCGGTATTCCGCTGGTCACGTAGCTCAGAGAATAAGGGAGAATTTGTCATGTTACAAACAGACCTTGATGTTTCATAAAGGATTGAAGGTACTCTCCTCCAGATTGGCTTTGATTCTATTAACAAAATGAACCAATCAAATTATAGCAGGGTCCAGTGCCCAGGGTTGAAACTAAGATTTAGCCTCTCTTTACCCATCATTGCGGGAATACTGTAAAACATACTATCGAACACTAAAGCAGGCTCCGCATTAAAATGTTGGACTAAGAAGATTCTTATTGGAGGAGTATACTGAATGGCAGCTTCTAATGAAAGTATCTTAATATCAGCACGATACCAACATATTACAACCATATACTTAATCAGTTTATTGTGTCAAAAAAACAAAGTACTACAACATGGCCGTTGACAAGCTAGACATTAAAAGAAATCATGTAAAATACGCTCTGAATTACAAAGGAAAAACCCAAATGGCTTCAGATCTACTACTTTTAATCAGAATGGAATTTTGGAATTTTATCTTTAACTATAAACACATCACAATATTTCTGTTTCCTTATTTGGCTGTCTGGAAAAGTTGTCTGTCTATGTCTTTAAAAAATTTTCCTTGGAGGCCCTGGAAGATTTTCCAAAATAGTGAGAGATGTGAGTGAGGAGAGGCAAACGTTTTTCATCTCTGTTGTCTCTCACACTGATTGGCCTCTCACTCTAGACTGAGGATTAATAGTCTGTTAAATGGTTACAGACCCACAACTCATTACAAACCGGAACTTTGTTCCAATATAAAAGGACAGACAGTACATTGCTGATGCTATAATTTACCTTTCAGGCTATTATAACTACAATAGAATTCCATTTCAGCCTTTAAAGAGTCAAGCAAACCAAATCCTTGTAAAACCATGCAGTTTTCTTGGTTTTTGAAATCTCTGAAAACTAGTTCCCAGAATTGGTACAGTATGCCGACAGCATCCTTTAATCTGCGTTGACTGACAAAACGAATTGCATGCATGAAATATTTGTGTTACATTAATGTGATTGAGGGAATTAGCGCATCAAAATTAGTTCAACAATTTGTATTCTGTTTTGGGTGGATCTCTGTAAGACGTAAGTTTTAGTTTGTTCCCTTATGAAACATAAGATATGTAAAAATGCTCTAGACTGGAAATCTAACATGTACGATTACGGTTTTGAGTTCAATCCATGGTGAATTACTCCAAGTATTTTCCAGGTGTAGTTTTTTTTTTTTTTTTGAGATACTTTTGGCAGCGTTATCTCCACGCAGTGTTACAGGCGCTCCACATTGATGGAGATAGCCTAATTTTTGTCTGTAAGATACAAGTGGCCTTACTTCATAAACATTTTCTAAACAAAAGTGCCAAAAATATAAAAGCATATTTACTTTTCTTCTGACCCAGCTGACCATTGCTGGAGATTAGGGCTGGCTTCACCTTGATCTCCCTCCAGTCGTATTTTTCTCGGGCAGGGCTGCCGGGCGTCAGTGGTACTGTAGAACCAGGACTGGTCCGGGTCATTTCTCTTCTGAGTGGCTGGTGTCCCTTCTCCAGACTCTCCATCTCTATTGTTAAAGGCTCGCAAGTCTGAAACAGCAGTGGCTCAACTCCCGCTCTGTCCTGATCAGTCCTGGTCGTATTTTTTCTGAGAACTTAGTACGACTGAAGGGGAATCCTGACTGCTGAGGCGGTCCCGGCTACGCACAGTCAATCAGATTCATTTTTTAACATGACATTTTCGTTTGTAGGAAGCCATTGCGGAGATCGGTTTTGGTTCGGTGTGTGTTTAACATCTGCGGTCTTTCCCCCGCTTGTTTTCGCACAGGCAACTAAGAAACTAAGGGAACCTCCTAGGAGACCTCTCCCAGCAGACTCAGCCGTTAGGGTTCCCACAGAAAATTGCTAAGAATACTTCACTACTGCAGCGCGCTTTGTTGAAGGTTCGGTCAGATTGAGCCCCTATCCGTATTTCGATTACTGTTAGTCTGAGTTCCCTCCCCAGATATTTTTTTGTGCCAGTAGCCAAAACGTACGTATGACAGCGTCTCGAGGGTGGGCTGTCTCACTTCTTAAGTCTTCTTCTTTGTTGTCATTTAACCGGGACGTCTAGGGTGATTGCACATACCTAATTTCATACATATCTACTTCAGTCGGCAAACTTCAGTCTGTTAATCTGTTAATCTGCTCACTCCCGCTCCTCCAGACAAGCGATGGGCTGAATCCAGACTCAAAATATCTTCTTGTCTGATTTCGTTTTCTTCTCTGTCCCTCTTTTATCTTCTCGCTCAGGAGCCTCTGCAAAACACACTTTACTCCACGGGGCGTTGTCGACCAGTCAACAGTTACCTAAAGAAGAAAAGAATGATAAATAATTATTACTGCTGCATCTTTTCTGAGACACTGTTACAGAGGTATACAGGTGTCATTACCAAATACCAAAAGATGGTTGTATTACTAACAGTGCATGGTGTTGTTGTGGGGAAGCATCTTTAAAAAAATTCTAGAGTACAGTTTTTGAATATGTCAAAGCCGCTTCCCTTTATCTTCTATACATGAGATTAATTTACTGGTGCCATGGATTGCCACAGCAATTAAACGGACCAACAAGCTCTGTAATTGCCTGCCATTATTCGTAAGTTCAGTATGAGAAACAGAAACCGGAGGCCTGCTCTACATTTGTTGACATGCAGGCTGGGACGGTCTATTCTGAGAATGCGACCACTGCTACGTCTAATATATTTTAGATTTTTTTCATTTTCACTTGTTTTCTGCCAAAAACTCCAGTTGCCCGTGCGTATATTTAGGTTGTGAAAGCCATGGATTTTCAGTTTGCAAAACAAGCACTCCTTCTCGCTGACTCAAACACGGTGGAGCGAGACAGAGAGGCGAAGGAAAAGCGAAGAAGCCTTTTGACAAGTTTAAACTTGACGAACCCCGCTTCCTCCACAAAAGTGAAAACAAACAACAGGAGTCAGGGTGGGCGTTTGGTGTCGTCCCACCTGATCAGAGTCAACTTTACTCCAGCTTTGAGACAGATATTGAAAAATTGATGCAATGGAAGAGCTGGATTGCTTTGCTCCGTTTCCGCTTTAATCAGGCTTCCATGAAGTGAGAATGATGATTGTTTTTGAGATTAGATTTTTTTTAAAAACCCAAACACTTTTAAAGCAGCGACTCTACTTAACATTGCTCATTTGTTTTTGTTTTGATTAAAGAAGACATTTCTCAAACAGTGAACCGACAATATAAGGTATCGTCAGCGATCAATTCAGTTCATCCTAAATTAAGAATTCAGAATCCTGAGAATCTCGAAGTTCATATTTATTATTAGCAAACTGTGTTTCTTATTCTACTTAGCATATCTGCTGTGATAGCACCGCCATTTGTTTCATAGGACTGTGCGATTCTTGTTTGCTGTGCATTCGAGATGAATCAATGGACCAAACAGGCTACTCCTTCAGCCGGGTAGAAGTCTTGTGATATCCATGACACATTCTCGGCTCCAGGAGACTGCCAGTCTGCCCGTGAATAATTTAGAAGGTTTGGCTTGTTTTCCCACAGTGCCGGTATCCTGTATCGGTGTTATGGTGAGTTGTGACCGACTGGGGCTGAGGCTGTGTTGTGAAGAGTTAGACCTATCACCAGTGAGCTCTCCACTGGCTGCCAATAGCTGTGGTGTGCCACGCCAGGCAATGTCCAGTTGATCCTCACACGCACATACCTTCTCCTAGCCGCACTTATCACAAGTCACAGAGCTGTCTGTTCCTAGTGATTCGATTAGTCATAGGAGGACATGTCCTGGCACATTCCAATGGGATTCCAAAACAAACAAACAGAAAAACTTTAAGTGGAATCTCGAATTGATCGATAACAAAGAAAATCGGTATGTTGCCTGTAGATTTCTATCTCTCCGTTATTAGTGCTGGAAATCACACACACAAGTATTTATCTTTTAACCTTTAAACGAGAGGTTATCCTTGCTATGAACGGACCCGTTGGTTATGAACTCATTCACTTGCAAAGAATTTGTCCTTGGTCTCGCCCATACTAATTTTGCGGTTCACCCAAACAAAATTGCTTAGCCTAATATAATCTCCATTACTAACAAAATTTTTTTTTCATATATTTATTTATTTTTTACAGAAAATTCCTAATCATTCTGTTTTTTTTTTTTTCGTAGATTCTATTTCAATAACAAATACTCCAAAGAATTTGAAAATTTTTCATTTTATTTTTTTAAACTATAAAGCCTTAAAATATCTCCTGGAAATGGTGAACCGATCCCTGTGGGATTCAGTCGTCTAGCATGAATTACAGTTCACCGGCTGTAACCATGATTGTTTTTGTAGCAATTTTTATATATATATTTTTTTAATGAATACGATAGCGGAGATTGTGAAATGAGAAGTCAATAATACAGGAGAATAAAACTCATTGAATTCAAATATTCACTTCTGAGCTTTCTTTCAAACAAAGAAATAACATGCACCCTGCCTGAGATGACTACAGATAAAAAAATGGACTGGAACAGGATGCCCCCAGAGGAATTCTGTTCCACAACAACAGTAGGAACAGGGAGCTTGGCCGCATGGATTCTACATCCATCATGGCCGTTTCGCCCAGACCAAACCAACCGAAAGGATTCAGGAGATGAAAGTGAGGAAGATTTCTCCGCCTGCTGCTTGCTCCCTTTTAAACTTGGCTTTGAAGAAAAACTCAACATGGCCTCTGCACTGTAATTAGTCCTCTTTGAAACATTGAGGGATTTTCCGGTTTCCTAAGAACTGTGGCTGAGGTTTTGCTGTCAGACGGATGTTGTCCCTGCCTGTTGAATACCTCAGGATCACAGTCCGGGTTAGGCTCACGCCGACCAAAGCCCGGCCGCATTCTGGAGCGTTTCCCTTAAAAAGCTGACTCATTCCACAAACAAGAAAAAGGCTGTCCGTGCGGGCTGGGGGGGGGGGGGGGGGGGGGGGAATGTGGCTGTCTTGGCATCTCGCACATGTAAACCATTAACACCCTGAGAACTTCTTTATCT
>JAOYSI010011526.1:0-26398 GCA_025775065.1 Hiodon alosoides | reverse complement strand
GTTGTCCAGCTGGGCGGATGGCAGTCGGGGACCTTTGTGGTCCATTTTGAGCTCAGTTTCGGGGGACCGTGGCTGGACCTGTTCTGCAGAACTGATCCACTTGTGAGGAAGAAACATTATAAATGGAGAATTAGAAAACACACACACACATTATTTGACTCTTAATCAAAGTTGTCTGACTGCTAGAATATATGTATCCCTTATACATAGTTCTAAGTTCCCAGGTAACCGGAAACACGCTGTGTACCAGTAACACAATCACTTGCAGCTTCTTCCACTCTCTATTGATGTTTTGCAGAAACTGGCCAAGAATGTGTGTTCAGTTACCTAGACGTCCCTGGTGTCGCGTGTGTTCAGTTACCTAGACGTCCCTGGTGTCACGTGTGTTCAGTTACCTAGACGTCCCTGGTGTCGCCTGTGTTCAGTTACCTAGACTTCCTTGGTGTTGCCCTGCTTAGCATACAAGTTGGGCATTCGGGTTTTGGGGTGCTGTCCTATCTGAACATTGTCATGACGCTGACAAGTTTCCAAAGGCGTCGTTCGCTGCGTATGTGACCACGTTGGTACTCTTCAGCGTTTTACACAAGCCTTTAGCAGATTTAAATGCCCGCCGTTAGTTAAGAGTTATGTCATGCCCGCACTTCGTCAAGTGAAAGTTACCCCCATATGAACGGAGAATAATTACAATTTCATTTTTTCAGCTGCTCTCTCACAGTAAGCTGATAGATACTGAGAGATCACACAAAACACTCCAAGTTCTGCTTGGATGGGCACATACCATCGTACGCAAGCTTATTAACAGGGTATTTTGGACTCGATAGAAATATGTATTCCATAAATATACAAATGTATATGGTGCATTGCCTCGGTGCATTGTGAACTAGATATGGCACTCATCATGGTGGAATTGGTTACTATGTGTTTTGCCTATGGTTCCTGTAGTACCTCAAACTATATGTAAGTTTGTCCTGTAGCTATATGTAAACTATATATGTAAACTATATGTAAGAGATGTCCTGTAAGTTTAAGGAAAAGCTAATAGGAGATGGGTATGCACCTTTGCAGTCAGTTTCTTGTAGTCAGAGCACAGAATCGAGCCATTGAATGTATTGCACCAGGACTAACAAGGAACATATGGCGCACTGGAAATAGCTGACTCCAGCAAAGAATAATAAAAAAAAAAATGATCAGAAACCCCCCCATTGTTTTCCATGGCCTTTTGTTACCCCTCATTGTATGATTAATACTCCAATATCATAATATATTTGGGGGGTGGGGGTTGTTACACGGATAAGAGCAATGCTATCAGAGACAGTAACCCACAAACATCTGTATTTGGTACAAGTTATGGGTAGTTTATAAAGCTATTGCTACTTAGCGAATATTTCTTGTTGGAAACTATATGTCTGCTAATATTTCCACTTTCAATTATATTATCCCAACCTCAACCTTGAAAACCCTTTAAAAAAAAAAATCCTTGTATAATTATTAATGCTGTTATATTGACTGTGCATGGTTCTAAAACATTTGAGGAAATATAATAGATTCTGTCCTTTTATTTCTATTTCATACCGGTAAAGTCCTCAGGGACACGTCGCAACTCTAATCTCCAAGCTTCCAAATGTCAAAACGATATCAAAATAAGATTAAGGACGTATGGGGCCATACTGCACATGTCCAGTTAAGCAAGAGAGCGTGCTGACCTTAACCGACTGATATTAGACAATCCAAACTGGTGCGGAGTGGGCACGTTGGCTGTTCCTTCTACCCAAAGCCATTTCTCCGCTGGATGAAGAACACCCTATTTCACCGGCGGTTATTAGGGTTCACCAAACCACCACTCGCCGGGTGATGAAAGAGCTGATAAGAGTTCTCTTTGTTTTTTCTTCTTTGCGGAACGCATCTTATCTGGGGCGAGGACGGAATTAAAGAGACAAGGCGGTGTTTTCCTGAGCGACACTTGAGGTGCCGCTGGAAACGTGTTAGACGCTTTAATTGGTCGTGCGGCAGAGAACAGACATTCCCGTTCAGTCACGACGGAGAGCGGCCGAGGTATTGCTGCTCGTCTTTGCTGGGATTTGTTGTGCTTGGCGATTTGCTTCCCTCAGCAGAAACCTTACGGTTTCTTGGGGCCTACGCTTTAATTTAATGCTTCTTGGTGGTGGTGGTGTTGGTGGGGGTGGTGGGGGGCGGGGGGCTCTGATTTATGAAGAAATCAGCTCCCTCTCTGTCAGAGCTTTGTGGAAAAGAGAGAAATGAAATTATCATGTACAACCGCGACACTTCTCAGCTGCCCCACCTGCTCTCCTTCGACCACACCATTACACCCTGTGGCTTATTTTTTTAATATTTCACTGTCATTCAGATGAATTATGTCTAATAATTGCCATTTATTTGCAACATATTGAACATTACTGCCATTTTGATTGCAGTTTTACGTTGTTTCCTTACAGCTGTGTTGGCAATAAAATACCAGTTTAAGTCTTTCGATGCGGTGATTGTTAGAGATTTGTGTAGGTATGTTACACTGACATCCTTTTGCTTTTCACTGGCTGTTCTCTTCATTGATGTTCATAATCCTCTTAACAAGGGCCTGTACTTATCTAGCCAACCACTGCAGAGTATAACGCCGTCAGAGGATTTTAAAATGCTAGTGGCTATGTCGTTAGTTGATGTATGGTGTTCCTGGTTTCATTTTGCATGGCTTGAGAGGAAAACCATCTTGACAAGTATCAAATTACTTTTTATTATCGTCATTTGTAACTCCTCGAACCTTTTCTTGGGCATGTCGGCCGTGTGTTCAAGCGTAAGCCGCAGAAACCTGGAGGGCCGGTATTGAGCTTCAGTATGGAGACCCATGGGTATTAAAGGAAGATGCCGGAGGATAATCCGTGGAGTTGGGAGGGTGTGCAGAAGCGAGCAGCCCACGGTCAGGTCTCCAGATGCACAGACATCAGCCGCACGCTGCTGGAAGTGAATCGGAGACGGAGTGGAGGGGATGTTCTCCGCAAGCGCGTGATAACGCGGCTAACCTCACGTCTCGCTACGAGGTTGGCTACCGTGGGACTACAACAAGGAGAGGTCTCGGGAAAGATAGAATAGCCCGAGGCAATAATCGCTCCAAGCTACGCTAGCTCATGAAACAAAAGTAACTCACAAAAGCTCAGTTCAAGCACTAGTCAATCAGAGCACTAACCCAAACAAGTATTTTCAGGAGACCAAAGTCTGGATTAACTAAAGAGACCGCATGATGGATTGCTTCAATGTGTGAGTGGCGTTTACTAAGCAGCTAATCAGCATGAACCGGAAAGTTCATCTGTAACTTGTGGCCTTAATGCAGACAAAAGGTGCCACCTGTGCATTAAAAATTATAGCAAAGATCTGAGAACACTCGGTAAACTTGATTTGTGAATAGTCCCATTCGCTATACTAAAGTCAGCATCAAGAAGTCGGTGGTAAAATTCCCTTCGTTCATGTAGCCGTCTGACATATTAAATATAAAACAAGACAGAAAGAAAGTCCTGCTGAAAAGGAGTCAGATATACGCTACGAGGCAATGAATTTTGCCTGACTGAAAGAGACAGGCAGGCTGTAGTCGATGTGGTGCTCTGTGGCTTGGCTGAAAACAGACCCCCGTCTCCTCTTTCTTCATTGCTTGTGAACGACTTGTCAGGTTAGAAGAGAAGATCTCGATGCGCCGCCTGTCAGCGCGTCCCACGTGGGGACAGAGGCGCTGGTGAACGGATTGCCAGGGTAACGGCAAATGATCACTCACGTCCCCCTGTGCTTGTGCCCGGCGCAGGAACGGCTAGCCGGCACGCTTTGGCTCCACCCCACAGAGCAGTCACCGGAGACGCTGGATTGCAGGTGCATGGCTGGGGCTCGTTCTGAGACAACCGATAATACGTGTTGTCGTAACCCCATTGGCTCATGAATGTTTCAGTGCGCTGGGCCTAACCCTGCGGCAGCAGCGCCCGCAACCTGAGAAGCGTTTAACTTTGCTCTGGAGTTTCTCTGAGGACAAACTCCGCCATGCTCCTTCTTGTGTCTCTCTCTGGGTTACGTTCTCCTCCCCCCAGAGTCCTTTAGGATAAGTCTGCAGTAAACCCCGCTGTGCTCAAATAATATTTCTAATTTGATCATTTGTGTTTTATGAGATACCGATGATAGTTTGGTCTCGAAAGGAATGCGATTTCAGTATTGTTTCATACAATAACTTCAAAACTAGCCTACACTATCCTTTTTGTGTTGTTTCACTTTGCTATCAGATACAAAGGCGTATTTAAATGGTAAATGAAACAAAACAGAATACGTGAGCGACATTTAATAAAACGGTATTTAATAGCATAAGTATCCTACATCTTCTCCTCATAAAAAGGAAATGCTAATGAATACAGTTATGTGAAGTTTGATTAGAGCGTTGCCAGCGGTCTGTGAGCCGATACTGGATTAACAGGGCCAAGCCAGTGGGCAGGCCAAACCCTCCTCTCCTCAGACAAGCAATCGAGAACCGGCATGCCCAGAACCGCAACAAAATAACCTCCATTCAACCTGAGCGGTATGTCCCTTTAACGCGGGGGCAGACTATTACCCAGCTGAAACTGGCGGAAACGCCAAGGGGACGCGCCAAATCTACCCGCACCCACACACCGGATGGCGGGCTTCGGAGCCCGACGCTTGGAGGCGCGACCCGGCCCCTAACCATCCTCGCCGTCACCCCCTCGACGCGTCAATCATCCAGGGACGTTCTACCTTTACTTCCCCTCCCCTCTGGCCCAGACTGGGGATTTGGGGTACTTTCAGCTTGAATCTGTGTCAGATAGGGTTTATATGGCGTTGGTCACATTTAATATGAATCAAAGTGAGTTGACCAAGAGGTGACGGCAGAGGCGGGTGGAAAGGGTAGCATGACTTCACTGATCTGAGGTTTTTTTTCAGGATGAACTGAGCTGGGGTGGCAACTGCTGCTGACATTTACATGAAGTCATCACATAATAAGATCCATGAAAATATATATATATTTTTAAAATGATAATTAGGAAAGAAATTCTAAGAACTATTTTGCCTTCATTGGAAGTGCACATTAATGGCAGAATTTAAAACTGAGTTTAAGTTATTATGAGCAGTAATCAGAGTCTCTCCCTCCCTCTCTACAACATAGGCCTAAAGCGTGTTTTTCAGGAGGGGTACAGTGTGTAGAAACCAGTGCGTTAGGCAGCTGTGGATAAGGACAGCAAGGTCACGGCGACATGCTGCAGTGTTATTTTGGTGCCTGGGTTAATTCACATAACCTCATTGTAATGAAAACATCTCCTGCAGATGTATTAACATCACATTAACTCTGAATGTAGTGTCACAGCCGTACGCAGTGCCGTTTTGTGCGCGTGTAATTGAGAAACCTCCCATAGGAATGGGGGGGTCGGGAGATGCAAATGGTGAGAATCTGCAACTTTAAAGCGGATTCCACTTGGATGAGGAATGGGTGACAAAATAGGCTTAGTGAAAATTCTGTTTTTGTGTGGTTTGCTGTTGTTGTTTTATTTGGTGAAGTACAACACATTTTATGCATTAAATGTCCTGGCATGAACTTTTGGACAGAGCTGGGAACATAGAGGACGTGATACACACGCTGTCGGGGGTTTTTTTCCCTGTGTGCTCGTGAAATACTTTTTTTTAAGTAAAAGACTAATGGGGTGCGCAGTGAAGGGTTTTCCATTATCTCAATTTTGGATCAAAAGTTGTATTGTTGCGTTGAAGCTGTCTTTATGTGTCCTCGGATTCGGATCGTACCAAGGACAAGTTTGTGCACGGGGAGAGCATGGGGCAATTTAAAAAAAGGTAATGAACTTGTTTTTACATACCAAAACGGGCTTATCGCTGTAACGTTGTCCCTCGGTCTTCCAACCTGTGTTTTTTAAAGAATGCTTTATCTTTTCTGGTCCGTGACCGTGCGGCAGCATGGGTAATAGGCTGGTGTCCTGAAGGTGGCCAGTTCAAACCACAGGACCGTCATGGTGTCCAGGGTACTTAACCTAGCTGCATATGTATTTCGCCCTCGGTAAGCATATCTGTTCATTATAATGCTGAGTGTGACCTCTGAGCGTGACTCTCTAAAAGCCAGCTTTGTACGGCGGATTCTCAAGGTTTATTTTTCTGGGTTTTCACCTGTCTGTGTGCACACCGCCCCCCTCCTCAATACCCGCGTGAGAAGCCATGAGTGACGCCTTTGCTTATCCATCAAAAACTATACTCCTACCGTCTGTCAGCTCTCTATTTCCATGGACATCTCGTGTACTCTTTGCAATAAAAAATATCTCCTGACACCTACGATTATTCTAAAACTTTAAACTGTCTTTTCCCATTAGACTTACCTGGGGCTGTGATACATTTAGGTTTATCTCCATGGCCACATTGTGTTTTCCTTTTATTAGCTCTGTCTCTCTCTCTCTCTCTCTCTCTCTCTCTCTCTCTCTCTAGCTCTATCTCTCCCTTTCTCTCTCTCCCTCCCTCTCTCTCCCTCTCCCTTTCTCTCTCTCTCTCTCTCTCTCTCTTTCTTAACATGTGGTTTATCTTTGTATCTGATGACAGAATTCTCCTGTTGATTGATCAGTAAAGTATGGAGGACATGTGGAAAGGGCTATGCTATGCCTCACGGGTTGCTTATCTTAGGCCATCTTAGTTCCTTTGATCCTACCAGAGAGCATGCTGAAGAAACTCCTGAACCTGAAGGCTTCTTTTTTGACAGGTGACGATAGACCTCCTCCTCACACAGGAAGCTGTGTACGACTTCCAGCGAGAAGGGATAAAAATGGCTTTCGGAGCGATCTGTAATTATAATTAAGGTTCAGAGTAATTAACTTGGCAATGAGGTGGAGCAAAGATGTCACCGGCTGCCAGTCACCTTCAGACATAGCGAGAGCGATCCCGCACTACGCACGGCTGCCTATCACGTGGGTCTCGGCCCGGGGATCTCTGTCCGTTCACCAATCTGCTTTTATATATATGCAGTATCTGAAGAGTCTTCAGCCGGGGGATTTCACATTACCCCTAGAATGGGGAATTCTTGGCGGCGTTATGCTGCCCAGCGAGACGTGAACAACATGACATGACAGGGCACATGGCTCTGTGCCGGGGGTTTTATTTTTTATTTTGTGCTAAGCGAATGTGAAGGCCGCTGTTAATTAAGAGACAGTCCTGCTCAGGTGAATGCTTTCCCTCCTCCGGCCCTATGTGAGGCTGCCCGTTCGCTCTGAGAAGAGTCAGCCGGGCCTTGGGCCCGTTGGTCTGACAGCGGCGCCGTTTACCAAACCCGGCATGCCGATACGCGTTTAGCGATATCTCGTCGGGTGATTAAGTTTGTAAATACGATCCTCTCAGAAGGATCCACCTTTTACGGTTGTCCTCTGTAGGCTTCCGAGCTCTTTAAAGATGCCTTATTAATTGTGTATCCGTGAGACGATAACGGCGCATGTGTGGAATTAGCATGCACCTGCTAAAGCATTGTGTTTGGTCTTTGGTGCAACGTGTGCTTAGTTTGTATCGCACACTGACCCACTCATCACTGCTACAGGCTTTGGGATAGCAGCAATAATCCATTCACTCTCATTATTTATTTTCATTGGCTGTTTACACCTTTTTTTTTTTTTTTTTTAAGTAGCATATCTGCAAACTTTCTGTTTAAATATGGATGTGGTATTTTATGATGTACTTAATAAACTGCGGATCAGCAAAACTCGTTGGGATTTTACTGCACACCAACAGTCCTCAATAAAAAGCATATCACATTTTCTAGCTCCTCTATACGCATGACCCAAATGCCGTTTGGGTGCACGAGATTTTTAGGCACCTAACAAACGTGCATTTTTGTTCTGTTACATTGAACAGCGCCAGTTTAGAAGACACAGTGAGATGCGTGATGAAGACCCTTGATTGATGAGTAACTGATGAGTGATTGCGTTTAATTTGCCCATCTAAGGAGAAATAGTAGAGCGATGATAAAATTCTATTTAAACACCCTGGAACTCTCGAGCTCATTCTGTCATGTGATGTACGCATGGTACAAACTTGTCTTATAGGGATTTAGGACTTACGCTTGTGTGCATGTTTTCTACTGGGGTGGTTCAAAATAGGACATTGAGAAAAAGACAGGGATTTTAATGAGCCTAGCCTTCTCCCTGGGCTGCAAAGTGGGCGTTTGGGTGAAGAAACAAGCTCTTTCTGGCGAGGGAAACGGGTGACGATGATGTCATTGCGTTTATTCCTAGCTGGGAAATTACCCAGCATTAATTGGCACACGCGGGCTGTTTGCGCACATCCTTTTCTTCCTGCTCTGTTCTACCTCAACACTTTCTGCCATAGCACGGTAACCGCATCAACATATTGTCAGTTTACCTTTCAAAGCGTATCACACCTGCATTCTGTGATTTAAATAGAAGAACAGCTGGATCCTTTCGTTTTTAACCTAATAAAATGTTCACTATTGATGCCAAAACCCCCAAATAAGTTTCTGATTTTAGTTTTTTTTATTTTATTTACTTATCATGCCACCCTATATTTCTGTATATAGGTGACCTACGGTATAGGTTGAAAAGGTGTCAGCTGCTCAACTAAGCTTAGCTAAAAACTTAGCAAATGAAGAACCCAATGTTTGTCACAGATGTGAATAAACGTGAACACGGTTATACCCAAAACTGTAGAATTGGACTACTTTTTGATGAGTTCAGGAAGAGACTTCCAATTCGGAGACGTGGGAGTGGAGAATCTCCGTCTGAATGAAAATGCGAGCTGACCTTGTTGGTCTCGGGCAGCCAGATGGTTAAAGTTAAATGACATAAAACACGTGCTGGGTCAGAACTTGGCCGAACGGGACGGCAGGCGGAGCAGCAGAGGGACGAGAGAAACGGGAGGGGAAGAGCTAGAACCGGGCCCCGTTATTAAGGCCCCCGGATACTTAACCTCTGAAGAACGGGCTTTGGGCCGGGCCTGTTTTATCCCCCTGTTTCATACCCCTTTATCGCAAGCATCCCTCCCGGTAGTCATTGAAATTTCTTAACTGATTCATTTGAATGAATTAACACGGAGTGAACAAACAATAGCTTCAGCATTACAAAGTGACACGAGTGAGGCGGAGTTTTGTTAACAATTTAAACTGGAATAGTTTGGTACCAGGGTGGGAAAAGGATAGATCTGGCCAATATCAAATTATTCACTGACATCTCACTCTTTCCTACGCATACTGTGTCTTTGTCTACTTGATGAATGACTGCTTTGTGAGTATATGCATTAACCTCGGGCATATCATGGCAGTTATATTGGCTCAAGTCAACGTGCTAACAGGGTCTCTGGCAAGCCACCTGACACCTCCTCACGGAAGCGACATGGGCGTGGAACGGATACGTCTCTGTCCCAACATGAGCCCTCTCCATGGTGCGGTTGAGATGATCTCCTTTGGGACTCTGTCCTGGCCCCTTCCGAACATCACAGCCTCGTTCCTGAAGAGCCATTGGCAGCCAACTGAGCTGATCCCGGTGACTTACTAATGGCAGACAAGTCTAATGAGCAGGGGCATTTCTGTGACTTTTTAAACGGGTTAGCCAGGGGCTCATAGATAACTAACATTCATTTTCAAAAATGGGTATTGAGTGTTTATTTATTTTTTGCTCAAATTTAAATTCACAAGAGCGTTTATTTTTTACTGGTGCAGAGTACCAGTTTACATGCCTTAACCCATTTCAATGAACCAATAATACATGCAAGGCAATTTGAAGTGGCCACTGGGCTTACTGGTCAGACTATAGGGGGACCACCGGTAACCCCGGCAACCCCCTTGGACACGCCCCCACCGGTGTGGAGATTGCTGACGGAGTGCTGGAGTGGGTCGACCAGACAGGGGCGACCGTGCTGTGAGAGCCAAGACAAGCCTGGCGTGGCGCGACGCCTTCGGGGGGCGGGCACGAGTTGGACAAGATTTTAGGAGCCGGTGTCTATTAAATCCCATTTCAGTCACAGAGGCATTGAATATTGAAAGCCTTGGCTGGGGTCTGTGGTATTTAGTCATTCTTATCCTAATGTGTACTGGCGAAGCCAGAAGCTTGCAGCACCAAGATTTATTTCTCAATCACGATCTACAAGCAACGGGAAGACTAACAAGCTGGGACAATTTGGCTGAGAACAATTGCTTTGCACTCACGTGAAGATCTATTGGGGCACGGAATGATTTTAACATTGCAGATTACATTCTGTATTATATTTTGACGAGGAAACAATTTTAAAGCTTCCTGAACGCCTGGCATTGGTGTATTTGCTATCTTGCTTTGCTATTGACAGTGCATTAGCATTTAAATTATGAAAGTTAATTTGACATACTTCTTTAAATAAATAAATAAATAAAAAACAGACATCAAGGTTACTTGAGGTTTTCCTGGACGGATTAGTCTCAGCTGGAGCACACCTCCTTCCAGCTGAAAAACAAGCCATGGAGACAAAGAACTGACTGCTTTGCTCCTCAGGCATGGAACCCAGCAGGATCCTAAATCTCCCTGCGGGTGTGCCGGGGAAATGGCCCTCAATTGCACAGTTTAAGTCAGATCTAAGGTAATGGTGGGACTTAGGTAGTACCACTCTGATCCGTATAGGAAGCCACACGGAATCGAGGACATGATTGGGTGAAGTCACATGGCATTCTGAGTTCCGAGTTCCTTTAATGTTGTGAACGGTCTTCTCTGTTTATCTCCTATACCCACATAGGGAAGTTTGATGTGCGGGTGTGCCCAGAGATCATTCAGAATGTGATCAGTCGTGTGATACACTTCTGAGCACTATTCATTTCCCAGCAGTCTTAAATGTCTATAAATGTCTTGAAACTACGGTCTTAAACGGTATTGTGTTTCTAGCCAAGCGAAGTTAAGCTAAAAAACTCTGTGACTCCATGACATCGTATTAAGTTGGCTCGGTTTAAACACCATGATTTTATGTCTTACTTTCTCCAAGGGTTCTCTTTGTCCAAAGGTCAAAGGTCAAAGGTCAAAAGCCACAGTGCTTCCAAAGTCCACTTATCATGGCAAAAGTCCTGAAGTCAATCACAATTTAAAGCTGGAAACTTTGAAAAGTTGTCGGTAGAGATTAAGAAACAGTAGACCTGGAAGAGATCCTGGCTCTTTTTAATGTCACATCGGCACACATTGGGTTTGATGGTTTCTAAACAGCCAAACGACCTTTCTCTGTCCCAGTTCATGGTCCATTTATTCGATTTAAACTAAACCCCATGGAAAAACAAAGAAGAAAAAAACTATTCAAAACCACAAATGTTCCGGCTAATATCAAGTTATTTACTGATATTTCTTTCCTGTGCATGCTGGGTTTTTGACTACTTGACAAATAAACTGTGTCCTCTTATTCAAATTCGAATTGACACTAATTTAGATGAGAAATACATGTTAGAATTCTATTCCAAGGGGACTTATTAGTTCTTACTCTCACACACTAACTGTTAAATACATTATTATTTTCGTCCATTTCTGAATTAATGTGGTATAAATAATACATAATGGAGTTACCTCGAATAAATACATTTGAAAGCTATATTAGTGGAGAGCCGGACACTGCTTATATTCATTCAGACCTTAAAGCTATCTGTTTTCAAGAATGCCTGGAAACACAACTGAGAAAACATTCCAAACAATGCTTACCCAACAGCCTCGAAATGAACAAGTTCTGAAGTGTCAGTCAAGTGATTCAATGTCCGGGGGAAATGAATAATACATTCAGATATCTAATTTGTGTGCGCAGGACATTTTCAGACAGAGCCAGCTTGCAGAACAAATGAAGCAGCTTCCCGAAACGAAACAGCGAGGAGTCGCACATTTCAAACGCGGGCGAAAACCGAGCGAGCCCGAGACACAGTTTGGGAGGAGGCTCTGAGCAAATGGGAGCCACGCCTCATCTCAGTCCGCTCCACACGGAGGTTATTGCAGGTCGCTCACCTAAACCTCACCACAGGGGGCCAACCTAAGGCAGTGATCTTCACTGTCTGTAGAAGTCTCCAGGATCATTAAATGTAATGTGGTAGCACGTAGCTTTAGTGCTTTAGAACCACTCTGCAGAAAGAGCTAGACTGATATGTCAACTGGTCATGATCTTATGTGGTTTCAACCCTGGGTTATATGTTTACAGTGAGGCCACAGACTTATTCTAAAGAACAAAACAGCAAATGAAAGTTTGATAAAAGAGCTATTTTCAATAATTGGACCAGAATTGGTTTGTACTTTATACAGTACACGCTAATCTGTATTTGACAAATGCACACATTAATGGAATACTCGAACACAATTTAAGATATTTTTTTAAAAATAAACTAACTGAAAATAAGCAAGACATTCGACTGATGTTGTTTTTCGGGATAAATTCTACCATTTAGTTCTGAGTTCCGAAGCTTTTTAAGCAATCAATCATTACATTTGTATACTGTTTTTATAAAATAGTATTGTCACAAAGCACTGAAAATAATACAACAAAGTACATACATACAAATGAAATATTTTCATTAGGTACTTCAATAATTCTCCTGCAGAGTTCAGGTGTTTAACGTGTCACGTGTTTAAGCGTTGTTAATCAATCAAAGCCATCAACCATCTGAAGGCAGATAAATGGCTTTGTAAAGTAGCTTTCCGGCCAGTGCTGAACTCACACCTCAGGATCCCGATGTCCCTGGACCACGCTGATAATGGACCCCAGCCGTTTATCTTCACAGAATCCCGTCACAGTGGATTTGGACCTCGCCTCCTTCAGACGGCTGTCCTCTCCGGCTCTTGGTGCATGTTCCTCTTCACCTCTTCGCCGGCGGTTTAACGCCTGTAAATCTTAAAGATCCCCAGTTTAAATAGACCAGACCGGTTCCCAAAGGTCACAATGCAGAGTTCCTTTAGGTAAACTGTATGGAACCACAGCAGGCAATCTAAAACCTTACAAGTCTGTCGAAACCAATTAAAGGACCAGGCAGAGAGCCAAAGAGTTTTGACGGAAAAAAAAACCTTCCCTGTTCTTTTATTCATCGACTGTTCTGCAAGGAATGTTATTTGAAAATCAGTCAGCGGCTATGCGCATGTTAAAAAGAAAAGCCTTGAAATGACAACTGTAGCGGGACATCGCAGTGGTACCTCTGCGACATTTGGTGAGGGAATGTGAGTGTGTGACGGGAATCTGTGACGCCTCTCTCTTAATATTATTGCTCTGCAGACAACGTGGTTCAGGGAAACTCGCAACGGCGTGCCGCTCGTCCATTTGTACAGCCATTGAAACGCTCTGAAGACCTAGCCAAGGAAGGATACGACCGCAGTGGCCCCCCTCACATCTAACCCACCGCACTCTGGTCGCAGGCATGGTTACCTAACCTCTATGCCACCCGCTGCCCTGAAAACCCGATGCCCTGTTGTTGTATGTCAGTGAAAAGTCCCTCTCCAGCAATCCTCCCGCTCACTTTCTAACATGCAAAACTTGAGCTGGCAGGCTTGGCGGTGGTATTCTGAGGAGCAGTGATGAACTGGAGATCAATGGCCTCGCCAGTTAAGGAAGGGCAGCCTTCGCTGGAGTTGTATCTGTAAGTATCTGACCTGGCAAAGTTCAGTCGCAGAAGCACTTTCTCTCAGGTTCAGGGTCTGCTGGTGGACCCCCTGGTGGGATATGTTTCCCTTTAAAATGACACCTTATTCGCTAGTAATGATTTCCCTTTAATCCTGATGTCTGGCAGTATGATAAGCGCCATGTACCCACTCTGACTCTGACATGGGACTTGACCAGGTTTTTTTCCTAATATCTTTTCCTTTTTCCCCTCTGGAAAGTCCCCGTGCACTGACATCTTGCTTTAAAAAATAAAAATAATAATACAACACAATGTCAGATCATTTTGATCGCATTGATATGTAGTTAGACATATAAAATGCATCAAGCACACAGTGTTTTTGCACTCATATCTGGGATCCATCGGTGGGTGGGCGGAGTTGGGGATATTGAATAGAGAAGGTGAAATTATTTTAAAAATATAAACTGTGAGGAGTACAAGAGAGTAGGCAGTTAAGATGTACTCATTTGCGCGTCGTTCATTTATATTTATATAAATATAATATATGTATTTATGTTCGGAGCATTTAATGTTCATCTATTGTAAATTGTTATAGACTGAATCCGAAGACACAAAGTACGGAGGTGTATTCAGATGCAGATCACATGCTGGGGTTTTGAATGAACGGCGAGTACGTTGTTAACTGTGAGCGCTACGTTGTCGACTCTCGGTAAATGAAACGGATTAAGCCAGCCAAAAACTTTATTCTTAGCGTCCTTCCATGATTGCGGCAGAGGCAAGACTTTTAATAGTCCTTCTGATGCATTGCTTTGGGGATTTTTACTCAAAGGCGGTTTGCGACGTGAGTTATTTGAACAGTGAGGCCGGATCACATGCCGTGCTTCTCTCAGACAGTTTCAGGACATGCTTTGGTTGGCATGCCCGCAGGTGGAAGCAGTTTGGTACCTTGTTCTGCGTTTCGGCTGTTCCATTCCAATGAGCTCTGACTCCGAACAGTCATATCAGGTACACTAGGTAAGCGCACACAATTGTAACAATTTCATGCTCAGGATTTTTTTTTAATTGAATGAAGGTGAACCGTGTCTCTCTGGCAGTTTTATGAAAATGTACTCTCCATTTACGTTAATGCTACATCTGTGAGTGTGTGTGTGTATGTGTGTGTGTATATATATATATATATAGTACTGTCTTTTACTCTTTTTTTTTCTTCATAAATTTAGTCTTTGATGAGGTTTTTTTGTCTTCTGCATTAGTGTGCTAGTAGAAAATAGCAATTTTTTGATTTCCAAACATACATTTCCTGAAAGAAGAACAAGGGGTTCTGGTATGGCCTCCACCGAACCCTGATCTCAACATCATCAAGGCTGTCTGGGATTTCCTGGACAAACGAGACAGCCAAAGTCTGGAGAAGATGTTTCTGGAAAGTTCTCCAAGATGCTCGGAACAATCGACCTGCAGATTGTCTTATAAAACTGCACGACAGTGAACCTAGGGGAATTGATGCAGTTTTAAAGGCACACTGAATAATGATTTAAATTTATTTTTATATATTTCTTTTGGTGTTTTTTTTTCTGTTTTCTTTTTATTTAAATAATCTTTACAGAATTTTTAAAAATGTGTTACTTTTGCACAGTACTGTTTATAGATTTATTGTTACAACCACAGATGTTGCATTAACTAAAAATGAGATTCACTTACTCCTTCCGGTGGAAAACAAATAACCCAGTACTGAGTACCCATAACTCGTTACTCACATACTCTAATTCAAAGCTACCTTCGCACTTTAGAAGCCCTTTTAGATTAGTTTGTGGAAACCATTGAGAGAAAGAAAAACCCATGATCCTTCGATTGTTGAGTGATAAAAATCGGTGGTGGTGTTAAAGACACCTGGTGTTGGGTAGGTCCTGGTGGTAAAGGTAGATAATCCGGGTAAACATATCTTTCCCACTCTCCTCTCTTTGTACAACATAGTATAAGTCATAGAGTAGATCCTTTATTTAGTCCTCGGAAAGAGAAAAGGAAATGGTCAGATCATAACGCTATATTTAGATCATCTCAACCATTGACAATTCGTTGGACAGAGTAGCACAGTTGCATAGCGGTGCATGTGCTAGTCATGTAACCGCGATTGTTACCAATTCAGATCGTATTGTCACTGAGTCGGGTACTAAAACCATACTGCTTAACCAACCAAAAGTGTGGAACAAATGAATAAGCAGTGTGCGTCACTTCAGTTATACAGTTTTTGGCTGTTTTTATTCTAATATCATATCAAAGCAGTCAGTGCATTTTTTAAGCCATTATAAGTTTGTGGTAATAGCTACTCTACAGAAATACGTATTTGGAGGTTGTAACTGGATTCCTACTGATAGACCAAGCAATAGGTTAACATCCAGCTTTACACAAGCTAAATGGGTAATAGGGAGAACGATTGTTGCAGCCAGAGGCCTGTTTTATTCCTTGGTCTAATGAAAGAATGAGTAAGGTAAATCTTACTGTCATTTCGATTATCTTCTATTGACTTTGGTGACTTTCAGTGGCAGTGCGTTCGGTATACAGTCTGTTCACAATGTGAGAATAAACATCTTATAGAGAACTGACGAGATTGCGATCGGAAAAACATCCCAGCGGCCCACAAATGCATGCCACGCGTTTGCTCACAAGACAGTCTCGCGCTGCGATCCCTGCCGAGTCACGTGGGGTAAAGCAGGGGATGCTCCTTTACAGGAACATGGCGTCTGGGTGGGGTCCGAACTGCTTGTGCAGAGTTTCGTGAATTCCGCATTCAGAGCATGCATGCACGAGAACGCGTGGTTTTTTTTTTTTATGAACGTCTCGTGTGATTTTATTGTGCGCTTTATTGTGTGATCCTGTTTATTGCATCTGTCTTTTTTCCCTGATTTGACTGACAGTGGAAGTTTGTTGCCGTCGTAAAGTGTCACATTGAGTATTGATTCTGACCTGCGTTTTAATGCCTTCCAACCAATAGCCTTAGTCTAATAATTCTACAGCATATTCCGTGGGATTAAGGGGGTTTAAATCAAACACGACACCGACATGGTTGGCCTTATAGGAATTTACGGCACAGGGCATCTGTTGAGACTGGTTTAAAGTCAAGGAAGATTGCATTCAGGATAAATATTGAATATGAAAAAATGCTTATGCAAAGTGTAAATTGATTGCCTTCATCTTGTTACTATCTATTCTTATTCCACGAATCCCTTGGAGGCGGGAGGCTTGGATCTCATATCCCATCTTTCAGCAACAGGAAGCGTTTGTGTTGGGCTGCTATGAACGGTACAATGTGGACTAAGTTTCTGCGGTGTTGAGTCGACCTCTTTGGAGGTTTAAGTTCCTGTCCCAGGCGTTCAGTGTCTTCTCTCAATGTCAACCCTGGTGGGCCCCTGGGCAACGCAATCAAAAGGTTATAGATCTTAAATTATCATGGCTATTTAAATAATATGGCATTATAGTGTTCATCAGTGGGGCTGGTGACCGTAAAAAAAAAATAGGAAGCAGGGTGAAGTTTTAACAAATTCAAACTCCTAGAGGAGTTATAAGGAGCTGGACTTTTCTGTTAAACTGTGACACACAAAGATATCGAGATGACTGAATAAAAAATCATTTTAGAAAGCTGTATAAAAAATATATATATATTATTATTACGCATTAAAAATGTGCATATATCATTCAGTGACTCTCTTTCAAGCCACACTTAAAAGAAAGCAGACCTCATTGGTGACCGTGCTTGGCATTACCTGCATTTGTGCTAAACTGACTTGATTAGCTGTGTCTTTTAACCTATCCATCAAAATTGCGGAGATCGTCAAACCCCTCATTAGGCCGTCTGGTGCTCAGCCGGCTTGAACCGGAGTCCATTTAATTAGCTACCAAGCTTCCCATTGGCCACTATTTTAGCATACCGAGCGGACTGAAAAGGCAACAGAATGTATTTACAACATTTCCACAATATTCAGTCAAATTCTCGTATCTCTCTCGTCAAAACTTTGGTTTTCAAATACTAATAAAGGTACTTTTTTTATTAAACCAATATGATTGGGCTTTATAAATGAGACAGTGAGTGGTTACTTACGGTGCAATGTTTGTACTTCAGGAATTGTGATCCTACCCTAAACGCTAAAGCACGTATACTGTAAATCGGATATGAGTTTCCAGGAGTCAAAATTTTAGTCATGAAAATGCATGTTGTCCAGAGTCTCAACATATAGCATGATTGACTGCTAGATCCTCTTCCACTGAAATGCATTGGGATTTATTAATTTATTAATCGCAATACATTCTCAATGTAAAGCTGAGTACTGATATGTAGTAATAAAATCACGTTTTGCATTTGCATGTATTCTTTTTCTTAAATGTTAACGGAAGCTGAGGGTTCCCTTGTAGTATCTGAAAGAATGCCCCTGCTTTATTTTGCAAAAGATATTTATATACTATTAATGATGGCCATTGGCAGTTTTGTCATTAATTAGGAGTGGCGCTTGTGTGAGAATGGGGCGGTCCCCTGTAGAAAGTTCTGTGTCACTGGCCGAGATCACCCAGAAGAAATCGAGCGCGGCCCGTGGAGGGCCGACCCTCGGCGGTAATTAAGCGCGGGCTTTTGTGACGGGGCGGTCCCGCTCAGGAAATGCAAATCCCGCCGGGGCGAAAGACCGAAGGCCTCTGAAGCGTGCCCCAAGGGATTTCGAGCCTTTGGGGTGGGGGCGGGGGTGGTGCAGGAGCTAAGTCGGAGTAAACCTCTTCCTAATTGATGGCAAGGAGATCAGTGGGACTTGAGCGGGAATGAGGGTTAAGGTGGCTGTAATTCGTGCATGGCCTGGTGGAATGACTCACGGCACAGCCACTGAGACACTGCGTTCTGTGCTGCAGACACAGCCCGCATGCTAAACATCGCCATACACCATCGCAGGTTTCCCAGCTATCTGTGTATTCTAATATGCTTTTTTTTTAACCCCATCAGCAAAATTATCTCGCAGGACTCTTCTTAATAAAGTATGATAATACTGCTAAGCGCAGTAGTTAATCCGTCGCTGTCAATATTACAGAAACTGTAAATAATTATTGATGACTGCTCAGCAGTCTGGGGGAAATCAGCTTTCTAGAGGCTAGCTGCCTCTCCCTTGGGTTTGATGCCTCTTCCTTGGGTTTGCTGCCTCTCCCTTGGGTTTGATGCCCCGCGAGGTCTCTCTGGCTCAGGCTTGACTGATCCTCCAGGTTGTGGCCTGAGAGATTACGATTCTGCAGGGGTTATGGTGGCGAGGATGGCCGGAAACAGAGGGCAACGTATCGGTTACCGTGACAGATGCAAACGTGCAGATTTGTCAATCACAACATCCAGTATTTTAGTCAGTGCCGGGGAGGGGGGCGTTGACAGGGCTTAAATTAAAAACCATTTGCGCTGTTATCAGCATCGCAAATGACACTTTAGCTAAATATGGTGGGGTATATTTCATGTATTTTGATATTTGACCTTCAAAGCCATCAAGCGCTATTTAGGAATTCTTCAAGTTCTTATCATGTCACTCTTGACCTTGGCAAATTGTAACAAGAGCCTTTTCACTCCTGCTTGGAATAATACCAGCATGTCTCTCTCATCCTCTGACATGCTGCACGTACATGCAGAATCCCATTTATTCACCCAATGGAATATCCTTTGTGTGAGTGACAGTGTGAAAAGAAAAAAAGAAAAAACAGGCAATTTAGCAGGGAAAACAAAGTGAGCCTTTCTGTAGGGAGAGTCACGACGGGACCTGATGAGTTTCTCGTGAATTGAGGAATAATTTGTTTGTTCATTCAGTTTGATATCTTTTTAGCGTTCAGTAAGCTTTTTATTATTTATGTTGTTACTATTACCGTTATCCAGACGAAAACCGGGCTTTTGTTTTAATATGTTTTAAGTGGAAGTTAATCTCTGCGTTCGATTGCCATGGTCGTTCCGCTTAAAAGCCTCAGTAAGAGGGTGGTGGAGTAGTTTGGTGCGGAGTAGCTTTGTGGTATTTTCCCCTCTTGCGTTGAATGCACAAACCAGATGGTCTGGAACGCTGCTGTGTGGATGTCAGCATGTGACATCAACCGTTTTCAATCAATGCTCTTCCTCACTGGCAGATGCTCTCCCTTCATTGAGTTAGACCCGTTCTGGGCTCTGCTCATGTTTTTGGCATCTCCGCGGACAGATGTTAAGAGATGTAACATCTGGGATGTGGGACGCGGTTTTTGTCATCTGAGGAAATCTTGCTGTTCCATTGGCTCCCGCGTACAACGGAGGATCCCGTTCAGTGACACGTGCGCAGACTTCAGAACTTCCACACTGGGAAAGCCAGGCGGCCGCAGGCTCCTCCACAGGAAATCATCTCTCTGAAGAGGATATGAGCGTCATTATCGAAACGAGGAATTCGTATGACTATTTTCTACTTCTTCTGCCCGGGTTATGCCTTTCATTACAGCATTTCTGTGTGCTGTCGTTTAGCTACAAAGTCCACTGATCCTCACGGGGAGGAGTTACTGTGTCGAAATTGACCTGTTTTGCTGGGTGCAGCGGCTTTGTCAAGGCTATGTCGATGAGACAGGTCACAGTTCAAACTTAACCTTGTTTTATAGACTTAGTCAATAGGTGACCTATGACTGACGATGGCCTTTGTCTGTTTTCTCTGCTGTTTTCCTCAATACTCAAGTGATGAACCAACCAAATTCCCCAGTGCCGCCAGGAAACCGTAGCAGGCATTATACCAAGTGATGAACCAACCAAATTCCCCAGTGCCGCCAGGAAACCGTAGCAGGCATTATACCAAGTGACAAAGTCCTTGCACTGAGTTACAACATCAGGTGTTTATGATTATGCCACCGCTGTCCTATTTTTATTCAGTTCACACTTTGATGTGGATACTTTTATTATTTTTCACCTTTTCGGTAATAAGTGGATGCATTTTCATCTTTAAGAAATAAAAAATAAAAAATTGATACGAGGAGATTTAAACAACAGGCATATTTTACCCCGCTGTTGAGATGACAAACAGACTTGAACAGAAGGCTGAGATGTATAATTCACATTTATCTTGGCCCGATCGTCAAAAAAGATTTCTGTTAATGCATTATATTCCATCCTATAGAGAAAATTCTCTCATTTCTGGCAGGAGAATGGATGTTCTGCTATCTCACCACCAAATTCATTACATGTATAAGAAGTGATCAAATGGAGAGGAAAGGGCCGGCCAAAAAAAATAAAAAAATTTTTTTTTCTGGGACTGAAATTTGAGGCCATGAATAATTCATTGGCAGTGTTGTAACGAATGTGAAAAGAGGTTCCCTATCATTCATAATCTCTGGGACAGCAGTAATACAACTCCCGGCTTTGGGCACTTAGACTCTCCAAAAAGGCTGCTAGATACCTGAGCATTTAAATAAGGGAAGACAAGAGGGCCTTTATGTTCAGTATGCACCATTATACTTAGCATTCAGAGTAGGGAGTTTGACACAGTTGCACTTGGGAACAAAGGGAATGATTATAGAATGTAAAGAAGACAGAGGGTATAATGGGTATATATAATAATGGGTTTAAGGAAGTGTACTTCTAAAAAAAAAAAAAAAAAAAAAAAAAAAATTGTTGAATGGAAGGAAAATGGTACTTGAGTTGAGCTAAACATAATACCACAATTAAATACAGTGCAGATTAAACAATTGATTGTTTTGGCTATGGATGGAAGCCACCACCAGGGGAGTGTTCTGAGTGGTCAAAGTCAAAAACAGGAAATGGTTTGCTTCGCTCAGCCAAGCCTGCCATCCACTCCAGAAGATATCGAAAGCTCTGGCGTGGGGATATTTTACTGTACAGTGTCACCTTAGAATTCAGGATTTACTGGCTGTTTTAAGAATGTGAAAGGGTTAATTGTGTGAGCAATATACTGTTATTGGGGAGGTCCCAATGCAGAAACTGACGCCTTACCGAAAATTGATGCCCTGTTCCTGTGCACTCACGTGGCTTTCTTTTGTCGGCAGTTCGGATAGCTTTACTCAGCTTAAAGGCCAAAAATAACCATATCCTATACCGTATCCTCTGCTTTTCATTACATTTAGCAACATTGTATTCTGTAGCCATTTTAAATGCAAACTAATTAAAATAAACTGTGGACCAAAAACCGCATTTCTCGAGAGTTCGCAAACTAAGTTAACCATTTATTATCGGTTACCTCGCCGTGGCCGAAAGCTCCGGCGTTTTTGAAAATACTTTTAAATTTAGGAGCCCCTGGTGCGACAAACAATTTACAGTTGTAAAACGCTACACTTTTTACATACATTCTTCCATCACTGATTGTTGTTATTATTATTATTATTATTAATATTGTCATGTCTCTTAACCTTTTTTTTTTTTTAATACAATGACATTTGGAGATAAAGAGAAGTTCTTCTATTTCTTCATTGCTGCTCTTTATAGATGGGTAATCCAACCCCCCTTTCTCACGTTCAGCTATTGAGCCCGCTAGTTCTGACATGTGTCAGTCGAGAGGCACAGTGGGTGCCGACCCCTGGCTTCTGAACCTAGCATAACACAAATAACAGAAAACTGCACATTTCATTCCCACCAAATGTTTAAATGACCTTGCAGCTACTGCAGCGGGAATACAAAAAAAAATAAATAAAAGGTACACGGTGGCCCGCTAAAAGGATAGTCACAACGCTTGACACGTCTGATCAAGTTTGATGAGTCCCGAGGCCTTTGATCACTCTGTGTTCTGACATTTGCTTTCTCAACTGTGCACCGCAATATTCACATTCTGTGGTTTGACCTCGCATTGTCTATCCACAGTGCCAGTTAGCCACTACTGTGACCTTCAGTCTTTTCATTTGCCTTCGCATTCAACAAGTAATAGAATTTTTTTTTTTCTTACCTCACCAAGTGAATCGTGTCAAACTGTGGTGCATGTCGCACAATAAGTGAAGGTCATTGTTTCACAGAATCCAACATAAGACCGAAACAGGGTTTTCTAGAGAGCACTTAGCTGAGCTAGTATGTTGTAGTGCCGCTATTTTGCTCTCTCTGGAAATTTTCTATGCCATTATATTATTTTAATTCAATCTCAAAAACTTCTATGTTTGTTGACCGGCGCCATGCTAATACCATGTTGCGCCACCTCTAATGGTCCAGCACAGCATATTGTGAAGTAAACTACAGGTAGGCAACGAACTGTATTCATTTCATGCTGTAATTAGATGTTAATGTGGCGTTGATCGCGTCTCTGGGTCGTGATAATAGCTGCGTTTGTGCAAATCCTGTTAATAAGATTTCCTTTTTGTCCCTGCTTCCTTAATTAAGGACAAATGATTAAGAGACTTGGTAAAAGTGCGGGAAAGGGCAATGCGGGTGAGCTCTTTGTTAACGACCTCACTCACGCTACATACTGATAAGTGCCTTTTTGTTTACAGGTCTTAAAAATTGTTTTTTTGAAAAGAAGAAAAGAAAAAGTGTTAAACCGCACCTGCATTTTGTGAAACAAAACCATAATCAGTATAATCATAATCAGTAAATAATCAGTGTAATTATAAACACCTTCTATGCAGCCAATTAACCAAATTTAATGGAAGTAGTAGGTTTTCAACAGGGCACTTTTGAATATATCTTGAATCATTGTGAAATTCATATATATATATATATAGCAGTATTTATTTTCTGTGGTCTACTATTAATTTTAGCCCACCAGGCTGTAAGCTAATTAGGATTTTTGTCATAGTGACAAAGTCTTAACTGTACGTCTTCCTCACCAATGGCAGTTCGTTATTTTATTATGTAACAAATGGCATTGGACACTTGAATCTGTCAAAGAGGGAGTCCTAGTATTTTCTTCAGGGTAGTTCGTGATATTTCTCCGCTGTACCCGGTCAATTTTCAGCTCTGGGTCAGCCCCATACCTGCTCCTCTCCATTCTGGGGTAAATGAAGACCAGGGTCGTTCTGCCCTGCATGTTTAACAAAGTGCAGAAATTAATCGTGAACAAATGTTATTGTTTGCCCATCGCCATTCGGAGTGGTGGCTCACAGTTTGCAGCATTTCACCAGACACAGGTGTCAGATGTGCCCCCCTCACCAACAGGAGGTCCAGCAAACTGCAGAACCATTACCCATTAGGAGTGTCTGTAAATGTAAACAATAAAAAATAAAACCACTTTGAAAATGTATTTATTTATTTTAACATGGTTTTGTATAATCTCATATCTAACCGTCTAATCTAATTTGAGATAATCTTCATCGAGTTTATGGTTTGTTTCGGCTTTCCATGGTTTTTTCAGTATGTAATTAAAAATATTGTCACCAGACAGACAAAATGGTGATTGGGCAAAATAATTTAAACTAGCTCAAGTGCGTACAAATGTATTACAGTTTGCACTACGTCAGGACAAGGAGAATCACCCCGTAAACGCAAGAAAAGATTGTGTTGCTACAACAAAGAATGGGAGATCACATACACTTTGCTTAAGTTGGTTTCAGAAGATTCTCAAAAAGCTGTTCATACGAAACCGACCGCTCAATGCATTTAGCGATGCATTCGCGAAAATATTTAATTTAACATTTTTAAAAAGTAAATATTTACCAGCTCAACTATAAGCGTATCGTCAATATACTATATGTTTTATTCCTTTCAGAATCAATTGGAGCCAATTAGCTTCCCTTACCCCACTCATCTTGCCAGCTAAAAGGCAGAAATCTTGGGCAGAGCAGCGTCTGGCAATGCCTTCGTTTAGCAGTTCTTACTCAGCTCTCCTCTCCTCGGTACAAATATCAAACGTGAAAATGAACATGACAACAGCAGGAGCATCAGATAAGGCTAACTGCTCTAAATGTGTTGTTTCGATTGCGATGGCGTACAGAATTTGTAGTGTTTTAAAAAAATGCAGTCGTCGCATGCGAATATATATATTTTTTTAATTCTCGCTGTATCCGGCAAAAACAATCCTTCTGTCCTACAATTTGACTTATTAAAGTTCGTCGCTCTACCCACCAGCCAGAAAATATAGTGCCTTTAGCTTGTCCTGGGCCAATCTTTGGGTCTCCAACCAGTCGAGCATTACTACTATAGCTCCAAGGGTAGCATACCCTGGAGGGGAATTTGTACCAGATTCCCAGACTCGCTTTAACCGAGCCCGCTCGATCCAGAGCATCACACCTTCTTTGAGGGCCCACTTAGATTATTCAAGCCCCTTCTAGAGCCACCTCGAGAAGTCCAACACCCCCACAGGGGCTTCTAGTTTCCACCATCTGTTCATTGGGTCTCGTCCCTTCGACCGAAGGCCGGTTACCTCTAATGCCTTCGTCCAATTATCAAAACACATCGTATGGCGTTTTTACTGCCTATCTTTTCTGCCTGACTTGTGTTCTCTGATTGTACTCTGAATCTGAGAATAAAATGCATGCAGAGTGCCTTGTATTAGGGCACTGAGTGCTGTTCTCTACCCACCTGCAGAAGAAATAAGTCTTTTTTATGGTCCTGCAGGGGTCCGCCACGCTGGAAAGAAAATTACAATCAGTAAATAGCCGCTGTGGTGCTCACTCAGGAATTTAAGTTATTTTTCTCTCCGCTTTGTGTTACATAAATCTTTTAGGGCTTTCTTCGTTTCTATGCAAAGCTATGGCGTTGTAAATTTGGGAATGCACACTTTCCGTACTACACAAGAGGCCAATCACAGCTTAGTACTTCCTCAAAGTATCCAATCGCCCCTCAGCTCTTAAATTAGGCGCTGTTTCAAATTTTAAAAGCCTTTCTATGTCTAGACGCCCAGTGAAGAGAAGAGCAAGGCTAAATGCCTCTTTTGATATTTAACGCTCTAATTACATAGTACTAATGCCCTGGGGGAAAATGCCAATGAGTGATTCAAAAACACTGCCAGTTCATTACTCTCCTCTAATTGTAAATATTATTCATGTTATATTTATGGTGCTTTTCACAGACCCATAGTGCCAAACAAAGATCAGTTGTTACTTTCAAAGATTATCAATAAAATGACAGTAGATACCAGTCTAAAAGGCCAAAAGCCGGAGAAAACTTGCCGCAGTGACTAGATGAGGGATGATTTGCACTAAAGAAAACAACATGAAAGGTAACGGTGTCGTACTCGTCCACACATTTTGCTCTTTCTCACCATGAACACTGATGGGCACATGACCTTGTCAGCCTCTTCCTGTTTCCGACTTCCTCCAGCTCGGATGATAAAGCTGCGATGAAGCCCTTCTTTCTCCGCCCTCTGTATTTTAGGCGTTATATTATTTTTAAAGCACTTTCAATTTGTCTGCTCTCCACCGCCTTTAGACTGTTCCAGCGTTGTATGACTTTCATTTTTTTGTGAAATTTAAAGCGACTCATTTCTTTGACTAAAGCGCGCCAACACCTGTCCCATCAAAGGGGTGTGTTGTGAATGTTAACGGAATAATTTTAAATGCCTTTGTTGTCTTTAAAACGTTAGCTGCTCCTCTTCCTCCTAACGTACCGCATTTTTTATTCCTCTCCTCTTTAAAAGAACGGGCAGCTCAGTAGTTATATTAAGTGTGATTAGCGGGTGATTGGCGGGTGATTGGCGGGTCACTCAGATTTTGGATTATGGCTCCATTGATAGGCATATGTGTGTGTGTGTGTGTGTGTGTGTGCGTGTGTGTGTGTGTGTGTGTGTGTGTCAGTGTGTGTGTGTCTGCGTGTTTGTGTGTGTGTGTGTGTCTGTGTGTGTGTGTGTCTGCGTGTTTGTGTGTGTGTGTGTGTGTCTGTGTGTGTCTGTGTGTGTGTGTGTGTGTACGTGTGTGTGTGTGCGTGTGTGTGTGTGTGTACGT
>JAOYSI010011516.1:0-40554 GCA_025775065.1 Hiodon alosoides | reverse complement strand
AATGGGAGTTTTTAAAAGAAAATACTTTTTTTTAATATAATTGGTTAGAGGTACACAAAAAGAACAATCCAAAGCCAGGGTCAAAACAAGGTCAGTTGCTGAAACAGGTTGTAATACAAAAAATGGTCAATTCACTAATGAGCTCCAAACCACCACCAAACACTTTCCCCTCAGGTGCAGATCCTGACTAAATAATCCTGCAAACCTTTTATGCTGTGGCTGATTGATCCATTTCCTTTAGCTGTACCAATTACTGCTGGCAATGAGCTTTAAGCCCCGGAACGTCAAGCTAGCCAGTCTTAAAGGTGAGGGACACACCATTGTGGGACTCACCCGGTCGGCAGGCTTTGAGGCCATTTTGACCTTGCCAACTCCAGTCAGATGGCCCAGTAAATGGCTCTCCTGTGTTGCCCTGCGTCATCCTCTTCATCTTACACTCATCTAGCTCATCTCTGTTAGTTTTCACATTGAGACTTATTCTCACCACGCCAGAGACCAGTCTAGAAGAACTTTTCCCTACTGGTCACTTCCTAGCCGACACCTTGGGTCTAGTTCATCCCTCACTTGCACCACACGTCACCGAGGGAAGGTTTCTGTGGTATCCTCCTTGGTCAACTCCTCTTCTAGGCTGTGGGGAACAGACTTGACACACATTTTAAGGATGGGACATTCCTGGACAGACGTTCCCTTTTCACTGACGATTGAGTCTTCTCCCTTATAATGGCCTCTTCACCATTTATGGGTTCATCATGTTGGGGCAGCGTCACTGTCACTTTTCCCTTCATGACAGCAGCCTCATCATTTCTGTGCTGCTAATCCTTAATGGGCAGATCTTCACTGGCTCACTGCCTCTCATCATCATCCCACCACCAGGATTAAAGAAAATCATGTGGTTTCTCTACTGGCTCAGGGAACAGCTTTCTTTCTATTAGTGCGCAATTGTTTTCTTGCAGTTGAGATTGTATCTCCTCGTGGTCAATTCTTCTGGGCAGAGAACAGGCAATGACGCTGCGAACCACCCTGCTTCCAACAAAAGACCAACCGTCTCACCATTTGCTTGCAAGACTTGGAAAGTTACTTTTGCCATTTCTAGAGCCTGTTCTTGGATTTCATGCATAGGCTCCTTTGAAAGATCCTCCAGCTGGATCCTCTGGTCATCCAGCTGCTGCTCCAAAACATGGTGAGCATTCTTTAAAGAGTTGTGCTGTGCCAAAAAGGGTCACAATAACTCAAAAGTCACACTCACACTCCTCTAGAACGGCTCAAATGATCTCCAACTAGCAATCAGCTTTTAGGCTCGGAATGTCAGGTGCAGGACACAGATTCCCTACCCAATGTTGCAAATAGATAGATAGATAGATTGAGGCGTTGCAGCAGTAAATAACATAAAAACATATAAATAAATCAAAAACAGATAGGACACAAGGTAAGGTTAAACACAAAGAAATGCACAGGGTCCATTTGAAGGGTTGTTCACAGGGTAATACAAGAGGTCATACACAGGTTATGTACAAAAATAAAGTGCAACGTACCTAAGTGCAGGTACAGTGCAGTGCAGGTAGTACAGTTTCAGATAAGTGTTTAAGTGTTGCTGCCAGTGTTCCGGCTCACAGTGAGGCATTATAAAGTCTGATGGCTGATGGCAGGAAAAGAACCGATAAGGCTCCTTTGGACACCGTGGGGTGATGAGACTGATGCTAATGCTGCTCTGCTTTTCCACAACCATGTCATGGAGGGAGTGGGGGGCATTGTCCATAATGGCTTGCAGTTTGGATATTACCCTTGCCTGTGCCACCTCCTCCACAAGGTTTGTCCCCAGCACAGAGCTGGCCTTCCTGATCAGTGTATTGATCCGGTTTGCATCACCCACCCTGATGCTGGCGCCCCAGCATACCACAGCGTAGAAGATAGGACTGGTGACAATAGACTGGTAGAAAGTGTGCAGTAGTGAGCTGCACACTTCAAAGGTCCGGAGCCACCTCAGGAAGTAGAGCCTGCTCTGTCCCTTTTTAATACATGGATATAGTGTTTACAGCCCACTCCAGTTTGTTGTCCAAGTGGACTCCCAGGAACTTGGGGGACAGGAGTCGAGGGGTCCCTAGTCCTCCAGAAATCCGCAACGATCTCCTTTGTCTTGGTGATGTTGAGCTGCAGGTTGTTCCTCGCGCACCATCCCACCAGGCCCTTATACTCCTCCTCCTGACCAAGGATGGATACACCCCACAATAGCAGTACTTTGAGGAGTCCCCCAGCTACTCACCACCTGGTCTGACACACAGCTCTTTAGCCACACACATTGTGGCCTGCCAGTCAGGTCAACAACTCAGAAGACCAAGGGGGCCTTCACCTGCATTTGCCTCATCTTCTCTCTCAGTAGTCGAGGCTGTATGGTGTTGAAGGAACTGGAGAAGTCAAAAAACACTCTCACAGTACTCCCAGCTACATCCAAAACCTCTGGAGCAGGTAGATAACAGCATTGTATACTCCAATGAGAGGATTATAGGCAAATTGCAGGGGTTCCACAAACGTGCTGACCAGGGGCCTGAGGGGTGAGAAGACTAGCCTCTCCAGGGTCTTCATGAAGTGGGATGTAAACACAACCAGTCTATGGTCATTAAGGGCAGTGGGGTGTCCCTTCTTGGGCACTGGGACCAGGCAGGAGGTCTTCCACATCACAGGGACCCTCTCGAGGCTCAGGCTCAGATTCAAAAAGAGCTGAAGTACTCCACACAGCTGGGCAGTGCAGCTCCTCAGCACCCTTCGGCTGATGGCCAGAGGCCTTGCTCCTGTGAAGCCTCTCCAGCTCTCTCTTCACATGGGTGGCGTTGAATGACAGAGGCGGTGGGCATGGGGTTGTGAGAGAGTTGGTAGTTGTGGGAGAAGGCGTTGATGGGTCTTTGATAGTCTGGGAGGCAGTGTGGGGGTTTTGAGGGCCAAGTTGGAGGGAGGGCAGATAGGGCCGTTATCAAACCTGTTAAAGATCTTGCTACCCTCAGCTGGTCCGTCCACATGTCTCTCACCCTGTCCTGTCGTAGCAGGTCCTCCGTCTTGGACCTGTATACCCTCTTCCCCTCCCTAATCCTCACTTTCAGCTCCTTCTGGACTCTCTTCACCATGTCCCTATCACCCTCCCTGAAGGCCCTCTTCTTCCCGTTCAGCCTTCAGATAACTGCTAATCCAGGGCTTGGCATCCTGAGAACAAGGTAGCCATCACAGGTAGCCGCTGGACCTTTTCTAGGTATAGGGACGAGGGGTGCACTAGATTTTGGTCAGATCTGCCAGGTGACGAGCATGCTGAGGAACTGTATGCATCCTTGACATTTGCATACAGCAAGTCCAAAGTCTTATTATTCCTGGTTGGGCACTTCACAAATTGTTTGAAGATGAGAAGAGATGAGGATAGGGTGGCGCGGTAACCTTTTGGCAATGGACAGTGTTAGGATCACTGTGGCAGTTGCTAGTGGCAGAATCACTGGAGTAGTAGACAGCTGGCAGCATTAGACTGCAAGGAGCACCGTGTTGTCACCTTGAGCCTGAGGCAATTCTGCAGGCATGTATCAGCTCTCATGCAACTTAGCCACAGGGGTGTGAAGATCAGTGCTATTGTGCAAACATTTACAAGGAAACGCCTTTTTAACAGCTCATTTTAATATGAATTATTTGCATTAAATTTATATTTGCATTATATTTGAATTATTTGAGTCTCTTGCATGAAGCATGGAACAGTTATCTCTTAGACTATCTTCTCAGTCTAAGCAAACCTGAGTTAGAGTTTGAACAGCTCAGGAAAGTGGCACCGCTTGAGTCAGACATACACTGAACGACAAAGAGATAGGAGTTTGATGAGTGTCGCATCAATCCGTGGATTAACTCTGGTTGATGTAATTCAAGTTATGATCCAATGAAGATATTCCATGCATTATAAACTTCCACATAACCCCATGATCAATATGTCCCGAATTACATGTATATGTATATAAAATTATTGTTACCTGTATTCCTAGGCAGCTGCCCTTATCCAAAGTGTTTTACATAGCTGATTTTGCACAATACTTATTTATGCAATGGGTCACTTCAACACGGAACTTCTACCCTCCTGAATTCCTGTGATACTAACACAATGTAACAGACAGACTCTTCCGGTTCCAAAGATGTATGCTCAAGATCTCTAAATTAACCAGGTTAATGATTCTCACAATGGGCTGTTTTGTTGAATCAGACGTAGAGATAAGTGTAATAACTCCTCCTTATAAATATAATTACCAACAAAGGACTGTTGGTGGCTGTAGTTAACTAATACCGGATCTAGTAATTCATTCACCAAAGAAATAAACATAATATATTAAATTTTTTTGGACCACAATTCCCATTTTTCCCAAATATAATTCTGGAACCCAGTTTTCTAGGCATCTGTGCCAAGCCATTCGAATATAAGGCCTTTTCTGAATTGTTTCAGATTCCTGAATGGTCTCCAATACTTCATGCATCTCAAAAAAAACCCTGCAAATGGTTAAAAAAAAAAAGACCAAAAGCGATATGGAGCTTTCCGATATCATAAATAGAGAATGTGGATCTCCCTCATTTGTACAGACAAAAGAGAATTGAAAAACTGAAACGTCTTATATCTTACTGACTGACGGAACGCTAGATGTCTTGATGGACTTCAAATGGCATTCTCTTGGACTGATCTTCAAAGAATGGCTGTTCAATGACATCACCAACTTAATGGTGTGACAGAACCTATTCTGGAATATGTGTCCATTATCACAGAGCAGCTGAAACACACTGAAACCTAAGATTTATGATAAATGAGCCAGGCCCCTCGGACAGCTGCTGCCTCCTGAGAGACAGGAGGATGTGGTCACATGAAACAGCCTTGCTTGCTTAAATCACATCTGACCGCCCAACAACAATCTCCTCAAGAACCTGTCCACCCTGAATGAGGATTCCTTCAGAACAAACCAGCCATCCAGGTCTGTTTTTGTATAAACACATTATAGAATAATCACTAGGTTACAGAATGACTATTGGTGTTATGGATCACATTCTATTTATACCAGAAATGAATGAACTCCCAATATCATCTCTTCACAATACTTTGCATAAACCCTATAGAATTAAGGCATGAAGTCACTAATGATTGTAAAACATGCCTATATAAGAAGGAAAAATAAATACATAAATCTATATGCACTGATTTCTTCCACAGATATCCTCCAATGTGATACACACTCACGCTTCATGTATCTGACCATTCCCTGTCACGGTCTCAACCTCCCCTCTCCTCATCTATTGGGGTAATAGATTAATGTTAATAGACTGCAAAACAAAGAGTGTCAGGGGAAGGTAAGAGTGATCATAAAATTGTTTTTTAATAGACTCATAAAATTACAGAGGCCTCCGTATTTAGCCACTAAGAGGAGTCTGTCACTGGAAGATGGGCACTCATTTTCCTTCTCACACCTTGCCTTGTTTTGATGAGAAAGCCCCCTTACGTGTTTAGTATTCCTTCTCAAGAAATGTATATGCAAAATTTGGTGTGGAAAGGTTTGAAACATCGGGATTTTAGTTGAATATTCCAGCACTGCATCACCTAGCTGTCCACAGTGGACTACATCCCCAGAAGAATGTGCCTGAGACAAGATTACAGAGGGAACAGAGAGAAATAAATGATTTCAAGTTATTGGCACTTTGATAGTTTTCCAAAGAGCTCATTATGAACATATGCAGCCAATATGCTGCCTCATGTTTTGGTGGATGTATATGTACTAGGACAAACCCTGCCCCAAACCTGAACTTCTTTAAAAAAAAAAAAAGTTAACATTTCAGGGAAGTATTTCTAAAACATTTGAACGTTGATGAATATTGTAACTGAATCCTGGATGTGAGGTGTGTCATGACGTGCAGGATCGGTGGAAAGCACCAAACTGAGTATTTAAGCGCTCTTCCTTTAATTATCAGATCAGAGATATAAGATATAATAGGGACAAGATAAAGCCAAAAGAGTGCTAAAAAGTTATCAATCCAATTCAGATTCTCACACAAAAAGGGTTAAAAATCCAGAAAAATTCACCAAACTTCAAATCACTCTGTGGTTTAGCTCAAAAGAGCTCCAAACTAACACCAACACCCCCTCAAGTAAAAGCCGCCACTATAGAATCAAATGTATTTTTCTGAGGAAGACACAAACTCCCGTTCATACTTCTCACTTCTCTGCGTTGGTTGATTTAAACAGAGCTGCTGCAGTAGATATCACTCACCTCCTACATACAAATGTGAATCGAATATACCATTGTGACAGGTAGCAAGAGCTACAAATGAGGTTGTTGTCCTCATGTAAAAACAGACTGCTGTAGGACGCGGAATCACTCCATAATCTTGGTTCTCCTCTCGTGCTTACCACTGTACAATAACTAAAAATAAATTTATTTAAATAGCATTTTGTTCCACAGCATCATTTCTTACCGATCAGATTGTTCTTAGTCACATTTCCCCCTTTCCTTAGCACTGAGCAGGACACTTCCCCCCACAGAGATTCATTACACATTCACACAAATGGCCGGAAGCCTCATGAAAATCCAACATGACTCAAGTCATGAGGGAGCAAAAGAACATCCTGTACCATTAATTCAGAACAACAACACCCCCTCCACCTCCACACACACGCACGTGCAATAACACGCGCAGACACACACACAAAACCCTTAGGGGACTACTGTGGCCACTCCATCGCCCTCAGTATAGTGTCTTAAATAGTACTCCACACGTTAAGCTGAATACATGATGGGTGCAGAGCACACCACAATGCGGTATACAATGGCCCAACCAGCGTGGAGTCATGTCCTTAAGAAGCCAGTTGTTAAGAGTGAACAGATAAAAACGTGAAAACCCAAGATGGTAATGCAACCCAGTCATTGTTGGTGAGCAAAAAGACACATGCCTTGAAAAGGAGGTATTATGAGTGTGGCATGGCTTCTATCCTCATTCCCCATCATGTACTGTCAGATTTATGTGACTTCCTCACTGACCAGTTTCAGGCAGAGAGGGTCGATTTATTTACCAACCATGAGGGCTTCGCAAGCTAAGGACACGGAACGGTTCTGCGTAATTAATTATTCAGTCAAATACAAGATGAAAAAATGTGTCCATTTGGAGCTGCAATTTCTCCAGTTGCTCCATTAACTTTCACCAAACCATCTCACATCTATGAAAAGGAAATAATTAAGTAAGTAAATGTATCGGTCTGTCCTAAAAATACCCGAACAAATTGTCATAAAAATAATGAAACGTACGTCCGACTAATCCAATGTGCGTGCACGCCTGCTGCTACAATTACGCAACGGAAAGAAACCGAGCGTAAATCCCTGTGTGTGTGGTCGTCATCCCGCTTTTTAAAAACTCCATGTGCCCCAGTGTAACAGCGAGGGTGCCCGTGATTCGGCTCTGCCTGCTAATATTGCAAGCGTGCTCCAGGCTGACAGCTCATCGCAACACACGCACACCGGAAAAAAAAAAAAAAAGTAGGCACAGGCAGAGGAAGGCTTCAACCTTGGGGCTGGGAATACGGAAATGTAGAGGAGGGATACAGAACAAGAGCTGCTGTCGTCAGAGCGCGTGATGCAGATGCTCAGCCCGGGCGAGGCGGGTGGGGGAATAACCCGAATGGAAGAGCTTTGGTAGGTTGCCGCTATTGGCAGAGGAGGGAGGAGAGTGCACACTGAAACAGCCTCAGAAACAGTTATACAACCTGCCTGCATCACAATGAAAGGCCACGTCCTCCCAGCCAGAGGGGGGCTGATGACGCAGATGAACACAGTTCAAAGGAAAATGGGACAGTGATGCACACAGATTTTATTTAAAATGTATTTTTAATTCACTGCCCCATGAAACTAAAAAACAATAAAGATTAAACATGCAATTAAGTATATAATTATTAACAAAAACATCTTTTAAGTGGAATCAGGCACTGGAAGTATTATGGAAAGCTTATAGAACAATAACCCCTTTAATGCCACAGATATCAGGAATCTGAAAGACACTGTATTATACATAAATCTGAACTATCCACATTGCACATTTGTATATCTATCAACAAATGCCAAAAAATATTCTATTAAAACATAGAATTGACTAACATACCTACCTTGTGTATTTTATTTTGTTTAATAAACTGTTTTAGTCCATAGTGAGAGTAAATTTGGTCAGTGTCACAAAACATTTTCTGGAAGACATAGGCTCACTCTTCTGTTCCACACATCTGAACCATGAGCAGGTCATTGGTAACTGTTGGCAACTCACAGAAAAAAACACCAGGCTCCATCCGCCACCACAATGAAACCCAGATTCTGGAATGATACCAGCATGTCTTCCCTTTAACTTGTTTTGCATTTTCCGTACTGCTGTAATTGTTCTGCTGAACCCTCAGGGCTTTTGACACGGTGACCCAGTTCTGCGTCTCTCCGTCCCTTCACCCTGTATGCCAGTTTGGTTGTCTTCCAATCAGAGACCAATTCTGGAAAGGGTTGGCAGTGTCACTTTTCCTGACCTCTGATCCTAATCTCCAACTAACTAAGTCCTTGCCAAATCTCTCCGTGCTACGCAGTTAAACAATTTACTTAATTAGTTTCGGGTGAGATAGTAAGAACCTAATCGCAGTCTGGCCACTGCCCTCCACAACCCCCGGTACTCAAATGCAGGGCATACTTTTAATAATCAGAATAGGACTGGAATTTTCTGAATCTCCAAATTCTTACAAAGGCATGTAACTCCTAACACAGAACTATATTACAAATAGATTAATGAAAAGGTAATATTTTAACTGCTTTTTAAAACTATTGGCACCTTTTAGAATAAATTATTAGATTTCAAGAAGGTGATTCTCCTTTATTTTGGAATTGAACTTGCCTTTGGTGAGTTGTAGGTGCCTGCAATAATAAATCATTAATTCAGCCAGTTTGAAGAGATAAAAGGACTCATTACCCTGTTTTGTGCTACCGTGTGTACTGAAATGAGAATGGAGAAAATAATTGAGCATGAAAAGAGCATGAAGAAAACCAGAGAATCGTTTCGACCATACATAATGTTATCACATAGTTTAAGGCCCATGGCACTGTAGGCATCCTCCCTAGGTGTGGCCGCAGGAGAAAACCTGATCCAAGAGGCAAGCAAAGGATTGTTTCAATGATGGAGAACGCACCTTTATCAGCTACCACACAGATTCAGGCTGACCTTGAGACTGTTGCGACAGTTTCAACTTGTTGCTAAATGAATGAAAGTGAGTAGAAGGCCCAGGAGGACCCTGCTGCTGAGAGAGAGATATATAAAGCCTGACTGGAGTTTTCCTAAACAAACCTGAACATGACAAATTTATTTTGTGAGCATGCCCTGTGGACAGATGAGACCAAATTATAGCTTTTTGGTAAAGCTGTTTACAGAAAACCAAATGAAGCCTTCAAAGAAAAGAACAATCAAACATGGAGGAGGTTCAGTTATGTAATGGTGTTGCTTTGCTGCCTCTGGCACTGGTTACCTTGAAAGTGTGCACAATGACCCCAAACTAAATCCACCTGGAATGGATTAAAACAAAATTATGGACTGTTCTGAAGTGGCCAGTAATAGGTCCAGATCTGAATCCAGATGACAACCAGTGGAGAAATCTGAAAACAGCAGTTGTGAGAAGGCAACTTTCAAATATGGGACAAATACAGTTAAAGGTAGTACTGCACCCACCAGGCTTAACATTATTGTTATTTACTGCCCCCCAGGACCACTACGCTCATTTCTTGAAGAACTGGAGTTCCTCCTTAGCTCAATCCATGATGACAGTGTCCCCCTTCTACTTCTGGGTGACTTCAACATCCACCTTGAGTGGCCACAGATGTCATTACTCTCCTCAACTCCTTCGACCTCAACCTTTCCCAGTCTCCGCCCACACACAAGGCTGGTCGGCAGCTGGACCTAATCCTCACCAGGCACTGCTCCACCACCATTCTCATTGTGACACCTCTCCCCCTCTCTGACCACCACCTCATCTCATTTTCTCTACCCATCTCATCCTCTCTCCTTCCCCCCTCTCCTCCCACTGTCTCTCTTCACCACAATCTTCACCCCCTGTCTCCCTCAAACCTATCCTCTGCAATTTCCTCCTCTCTCCCTCCTATCATCACTTTCTCCGAACTCCCTACTGACTCGGCTATACCTCTAATGTTATTTGCAATGTCTTCTTCCCTTGACCATCTTTGCCCTCTCACCCCTACTCCCACCAAAACCTTTGCTCTCATACACCCTACACAACCCAATCTCCTCTAAGGGCTGCAAATGGAGGAAGTCCAGACGGCCTACTGACCAGTGCTCCTTCAAGTCTCTCCGGTCTGACTTCTCCACTGCTCTCTCCACTGCTAAAGGTAACATTCTACCAATCCGGAATCCAGTCCGCTGCTAATAACCCCTGCAAACTTTTCTCTATCTTCTCCTCCCTCCTTATCCCTCCTGCCAGCCAAAACCAGCCAGCTGACCACATGTCCCCCTCACTACTTCATCCACCGCCATCCTTGATCACACAGGTTTCTCTAAATTTTCCCTGCTGTCAGACCAAGAGGTCTTACAGCTTCAGCAGGAACACCGACCCCCCCTTCCCACTTGACCCTCTCCCATCTCCACTGCTCCAGACTATTGCACCTGGCATCATCCCATACCTCACAAGCCAGAGTCACACCCCTACTAAAGAAACCTTCATTGGACCCAACTGTACTAAATAATTACAGACCGGTTTCCCTACTTCCATTTCTATTTAAAACCCTTGAACGTGCTGCTGCTAACCAACTCTCTCTCTTCCTCTCTCAGAATGATCTCCTAGACCCCCATCAATTTGGCTTTAAATCTCAACACTCAACGGAAATGGCCCTCCTCTCTATAAGCGAATCAATATGCTCTGCAAAAGCAGAGAGCAATTCGTCCTTCTAGGTCTCTCCGTTGCCTTTGACACTGTCATTCACCAGACACTCGTCTCTACTCTGTCTGAGATGGGAGTCTCAGGCGCTGCGCTGAGCTGGTTTGCATCGTATCTTTCTGGTCACTCTTATCAGGTTTTCTGGAGAGATGCTATCTCCGCCCCTCCCCCATCTCACCACTGGAGTCCCTCAGGGTTCAGTTCTAGGCCCCCTACTCTTTTCTTTATGCATGAAATCTCTAGGCAGAGTAACCTGAAAATTGATATGTTAAAAATTGATATGTTTTCTCTTTGCAGCATTCGTCTGCTCTCAATAGAGCAAGACAGCTCAGTTTTGTATTGTATTTGAACCCTAGAACACCTTTGTGCATCACTCTTGATAAGAGTGTCTGCTAAATGACTAAAATGTGAATTTAGTACTGGTAGTACTTTTAAATTATAGATAATTCTGTCTCTTAAAGTTTTTTAATGTACTAAGAAAATCCATTAATTAACAAAAACGAACGAAAATCTCTCAATGGGGTCTGTTTTTTTTAAATATAATCTTCAGCTTTATGATGACAGTGTTGCTGAACAGAACTTTTTCCAATAAAAGTTTAGTGAAACCCTGTATTATATTTCACTAGAGCATAATCATGAATTTCTTGAGGAACATGAAATGTTGCTGGGCAGGGCAAAATAAGAAAAAGAGACGATCATGAATCAAATGATTAATACTGTAGCGTTTTCTCGAAGTGCTGCTACTCTGCTGGGTTCAAGCATGGAGTCAGACACCGATTAACAGAAAGACGTGCTCTTTATTTCGCACATGCGCTTACGACCGCCTTGATAAAGGCAGAACTCACTAACACACAGGAATACACAGAGAGCCCTCACTCGCACAAGCAAACACGCCCGCGGTGAGGGAACTAAACCATAACAACAAAGACATGACTACACAGTCAACGAAACCAGTTAACTAGCCACATCATTTTAACAATAACACAACACATTATTAACACTATTTACTGTTACAATGTCCGGGAGCCGGGTTTCCCAGCAGCCCCTTCGGGGATGGCTAAAGCCCATTGGCGGGGGAAACGCTGCCTGCCATCCCCGTTACAATACGTTGTGAAAAGGACAAAGAAAGAACTACATTTTTACAAGGGAACAGACAGGGGTGACTAATTCAAGAGAATTAGAGAGTGCATCTGAAGGAGATTATTACACAGAAATAAATACGTTATGGCGGAAGGGGTAAGAAATATAAAATAGAAAGATAACTATGCATCTTATTTGGCAAACTGAAACAGAACTCACAAGATACAATAAAACAAACCAGAAAACCAACAGAGAAAGGGGGAAAAAACTAAAGACATCAGAGGAAACTAAAAACCCCAGCTCTGGAAAAGTCCTACAATTGACCCACAAGGTCATGTGAATTTTGTAAATTTCTAACATTCTAGCAGGGTAAAAATATGGTCCCGGAAAAAAGTGTGACCAGTTACCTATAAGGTAAGTTAGCCTAGAGCATAGAAAGACCATAAAACAGTATCACATCAACCTGTTGAAAACTTTTCTACTGCCAGGTACAGCACATGACTTGGACATGACCTGGCACACATCAGACCCAGGACACCAAGAACGAACTTGACCAAACTCACAGTCTCTATACGCACTTAATCATATTCACTGCCCAGCATCAGAAAGAATTTACAATGTATTTGATAGCCAGGCAGAGGTAAGGCATGCTTAAATCCAGGTTGTGGTGCAAACAGTTTGTAATACCAAAACAAGTTCTCATACAGGTAAAGGGTCTTAACATAATAATGTTCTCTAACATAAACAGATCAAAAACCAGTACAATCACTTTATTCACTATGACTAGTTATTTCACATTTTTTTTGCACCTACAGAAATTGCAGGATCCAGGTGTGCAAAGCTAGTAGAGACTTACCCCAAAACGACTCACAGCTGTAATTACAGCCAGGGGTGGTTCTACCAAGTATTGACTCAGGAGGTGAATTCTTCGTGTAACACGTTTTTATAAATTTTTGTGTCATAATAAAAACTATTTTGTACCATCAAAGTGTTAGGCATGTTGTGTAAAACCAATGATAAAAGTCCCAATAAAATCTAATTGAATTCCAAGTTGTAACACTAAAAAACGTGGAAATGTCCAAGAAGGGTGAATACTTATGTACTGTAACATTGGTAAAATAAGTCCCAATGTTCATGATTGAACACATCAAAACAGTATGCAAGTACACTTTGTCCAGTTATGCACATGTAGGCTGTGCTTTAGGTGACATTAACTAACCATGGGCAGCTGCTCACTGCATGTATTGTTCATGTTTGTATCATGTTTCACTCTGGTGCACTTTTCTTGCAGTTGAATCTCTTGAAAGGGAGATAATAACGTTTCCCAGTAATGGCAGCTCCTTTCCCAGACGGATTATGGAGTCTTGTGGTTTTATAACACTATATTATGGCCCAGGTCCAATCTAAATTGTCCTGCATTTATGAATTAAAATACTTGGACTACAGAGTCGGAGTGCTTCACTGCCACTGCTCAAAGTAACTGCAGTAAACTCATTATTTATTCACAACATTAATGTACAGCAATCAGTCACATGAGGTGAAAGAAAGAGTGGGATAGGGAGAATAGGACACATACATTCCTAGAACAGATTTATCTATACACACACAAACACACAAACACACACACATACACACACACACACACACACACACACACACACACACACACACACACACACACACACACACACATGCACACACATAGAGCACAACCTTATAATTATTTTCTGTGTTTTCTTATGAACCAGTGATGGCATCACTTTACATCCCTGACATCTTAATTTAATTAATTAATTTAATTTAATTTAATTTTTAAAATTAAAATTAATTCTTAATTTTGCTCCTCGTGTGCCTTTTAGAGGAATCTTTATCCGGGAAGAATGCCTGCTGAAAACTAAAAACTGTGTGTACTTTTATAGAAAAAAGCTCCTAGGAAACCATGTTGCTGCAGGTGTATTCTGGACGACTCATAATCATTGCATGATGGAAAAGAAGGGTATGAGCTGGGCCACATATTGCAGCTGAAAATGCCAAATTTCAAATTGCAAAAGATGTCTCAGAGTAATATTGAAAATTGGCATATGGCAGAAATTGAACTGGCACTTCAGATCTCAGACGCTTATAGCATTAAGTGTCCATTCCAATCCAATCCAATCCAACACACAGATTCTTTTACAAAGCCATGCTCTCCCAATAATCCTTCCTCACACAATTAGTTGTTTAGTTTAGTGAGGGCGTAACCTTCCACAGCCCTCCCAGAGCATTAAATGATCAGCATTTATTGAAATCTTCCCTATAGCTGATAATAAAGAAGCAAACATTTAAAACAAATGTAAAAATCTGTGAAAAATTGGTGAGTTATTTTTTGTTGTTGTGATAAAATCACTTTTTAGTAGAATATGTACCACACAGAGACTAGTTGTGTATTATGTAAATTAAAGGCAATATTTATAGCTCTGGTAAGCATTTTATTTATTTATTCATGAGACCATTAATCATGGGGGGATTAACAGAAAACCTTGATGGAAAATTTAGATATGGAAGCCTGTGGTTATTTCATATAGCAATTGTCTTATTTTTCCTGCAGGGCTTTATGGATCTAAATAAGCCACAGTGAAATACGCATGGAATGGGAAAAGAAATAAATGCTGACGTTTACTAGTAATTCTAAGTAATTCTACCATGTATCACAGTGTTGTTTTACCTCTTAATGGAAACTTGAACTGGACTTAAAATAACAGGGAGCCTTATAAGGTTGAATATTGAAGGTCACAAGCGAGTCCTGACGTTGGCGATGACCTAACCTCCCGCAGAAAAAAAAATTAGAATTCTAAACAGTGAGTGAGAAGTGCTGCAGGACAACCAGCAGCCCTGTGGTTAAAGAATGTGCCGATGGAATGTGCAGAATGAGTGGAGCTGACGTGAGGCGCACGTGGACTCTGCCAGCTTTGATCAGACCGTGTGCAAAGACCCAGGCTTACTCCATTAGATCCAGTGATTTCCAAAGCAATCTAGTGAATCTGGGCTTTGGCAGAGATGGGGCATTTACACAGGACGGATAAAGAACCCGTGCTTGGATCGTGGCAACAATCTTTGTATTTCAGACAAACAGCCAGGTGGATAATGAATCAGATAACCTTTTTTGATATGTGTTGTGCTGGTGTGGTGCGTAATTAGATAATCTACAGTACACTAACTGAAGTATATAGTAAATAAAAATATATTACAATGGCTGCTATGGTAATGTTACAGCTTACAACAAATTCGGTTTGAGTGACAAAAAAGGATAAATTTGAATCGTAGCAGAATTCAGCAGATAAAATTCAGCCCACCCAACGCATTCTCCCTGGAATCCCAGCTTCCCCGTAATTACAATGTGGAATTGGCAGACAATTATAAATACAGAATAGAGGCAGAAAAGCCTTTCCTTATTTGGTTATCAGAGGTAATGCAGTATAAACAGTGCCACGACAGCAGTGCAAGTCTCCCTGCGTACATCACTACAGTTTCCATGGAGACGTGACTCTCTCCACCTGCTCTCATTACTCTTCCCCAGCAAGGGCTGCCGCCGCTTATCATGTGACACAGCAGTGCTCATTAACCTCACATCAGGAGTAGCACTTCTCAACGTTTCACTGCACTGTCACAACCCCCATAGTGTAACACGTAACAATGACAACAACGATAATATTACTTTAAATATTACACATATGGTAAAAGTGCTGACAGCTGAAAATTATTGGTGAAGGTCTCAGCAAGCTATGCTCACTTCAGGGCCGGGTCACTTTTCTTTTTGTTTGATTATGAGTTATCTTTTGTTAGTAAATTATTTATTTATTTATTTATTTATTTTCATTACAGAGATCATTTTTCTGTTTTGTTAGAATTGAAGTGGAGATTGTGGCACGCAGCTGGCAGCAAAGCCCTCAAGCCGGGAGAGAACTGAAGGATATCAACACTGAGAGGGAGGGCCACGCCCTTTAACTGGACCTCGTTGTGCACCTCGAGTGTGGTTCCACTAATGGTAATTACACTTGGGTGCCAACAATTCCAGTTGGCCCTCTGTGGGCTGGGAGCAGGGCCTTGGTAGGGCTGGCGTGGGGACCCAAGGGGCCGAGTGTGATCTGTCCTCCTTTATCTTGCTCAGTGGGGTGTGGTGAAGGGAGCTCCTTTTTCTCACTCTCATTCCCAACCCCTCTTGGATTCCTAGTTTTGAGCACGTTTCACTGCATGTGTCGTGTGGGATTGAGGACAGACGTGGCAGTTCTATTGGGTTGGTGGGTGGCTCTGTCACAGAGCAACTAAACAATTATATTCTCATTATGAGCTCACGAGGGTTCACGTTCAGATCTTGTTAAATATAAATAATTCTTTAAAAGTCTAATAATAATTTTTCTCACTTTATACTGTATAGAAAAGCATTGCTTTCAAACTAATGTCAGACCAAAAAGAAATGTCTATCTGAGGGAATACAATTTTTGAAGTTAAGTACCGATTTACTACTTGATGTACTATTCAGGAAGACTGCCTTAGATTATTGAGATTTGATTCCATTACGTACTATACTGAGTGAATTTACTCGCCAAATGTATGTTATCCAGCACGATAGGTACAGCACATTTTGAACACAAGCAGACTGATTGTATGGAAGTATCCAGATGGCACAAGACATCATGACAAAGAAACAAGGAGACATGCCTCATTACAAACCAGTGTCACTCACTAGGGTCGAACATGAGTCAGGGGGACTTTTTTGGTGTCAGTAGCCACTGATAATTATATGGGTGAGTTTCTAATACTCGTCCTTCACATATCTTTAAAAGGCTTGGTTTCTCTGTCTATTCTTTTTTACAGTTCCCACCTTCTCTAACACGTTACTCCGATATGCTAGTGCTAGTGATCAATTCAGTTAATTTACTTATTTACATATCATGTTGATTGTTATCTAAATTATTAACACAATCTGTGTCATGTACACTTTTTATTTAGCTCTAGATAAGTCTCTACTAAATAATTTTGTAACTAACTTATTAACTATTTGTCGTTCCATCTAATATTTTCACCAACCTTTTTTCTAGAGATCCCTTGGCACTAGCAAGTCATGAGGCCAGGTTCAGTATCTCAGATTAGGGATGATAAACCACAGGCAAGTGCTTTACATGAAGGTATTTTAATATTTAACCTGAAATGGTGTCTATACACACTTCTCATACGTTCTGACTGAATTATGAGTGCTTAGCTATCTGAGGTTGGTGCTTGGTCCGATATGCAACGACAGGAGAACTGTTATAATACATTCTGTGCAGTGTAAGACAATGTATAGAATGTACGTTTTCTTTCAATGTAGCGTGAATGAAGTTTCATGACTGGGCTGGAGCATAGTCTCAATCATGAAAGAAATCTTAAACGGTTAATGAAAGAAAATCAGATTTCACCTCACACTCAGTATTGTAACAGGGAAACAACTACCTTCTGAAGTATCTGAATGTGCTATTCTTAGCTGGATAATGGAGTGTTCTCTTTCAACTACTTTTTTAGACACTGACATCAACATGGAAAGGAGGGACGGATGAAAGGAAAGATTCCTCAGTGAAGTTTATTCATGAAAGTCCCCTCCCCCATCAACTGAAGGGAGCACATACTGCTCCCTTTCCATAGTATGCCCCCTCCCCTCGCTCATTAAGGCAAGAGGATTACTGGCCAGAAGATGAATGAAGAATTAGAGGTCAGCTGACCGATTTGCACGCTGAGGAAGATTATTAGCATGCCTTGCAGGTACAGATGCGAACATATAAATGTGTGTATTGTCTCTTTTGCAATTATTTACCCGGTAGCGTATTCATGCATGTAAAATCTACTGGGAAACGTGCAACGGTAGCGTGTGGGAAAGCCTTAAACATTACGTTTCTCATCCTCACAATCATCACAATTTTTGCATTTTAGATTTGAAAATATTTTTTTTAAATAATCATTTATATTTGAGGTGGACTACACACATTTCAGCACATTTATTTATTTATCTTTTGAGCTGAGCCTGTGTCTGCCGATGCTTCTGCATCGCTCACTGTGCAGGAGGGTTCCTTTTGAAGAAACATCACTACTACTGTCACTAAATCATCTTTGTGCCATCCCTTAACCATCTCCTTAACAGGCGCATTGAGACCTTCCTTTTCTTTAGGTGCCAGACTTCTTGTGTGTGTGGCCCCATGTGGCCATACGTTGTAGCATGAAGATCAATTGAGTTCAAAGCACTTCAGACTCGCATTGTCAGGAAAAAAGGTGACCCATTCAGTGATTAGCGACCCACGGTGACCACTATTTCCCGTGAAAATACAATGACGGGGGAGGGGTGTGGTTGTGGCAGATGCAGCATGCAGAGCACTGAAGCAGAGTGGAAGTCGCATCTCGTCTGCAATGTGGGTGGTGCACCACAGAATATTAAACGTACACAGATGTTGAGGTGCAGAGAAACTCCTGAAACAGATGTCTTTCTTTATTATTTAACACAGAATGGAAGCTGTATGCCCACACAGCTGCCATAAAGGAATAGGCATCTCTGAATGTCTGAGGGCTTCTGAAACATCACATTTTTTTCAGTCGTGTCCTTACTCCATTCTGTGCAACAGTCAACCACAGAGTCGCCTTGTCTGCTATTTTTTCATTTATCTGACTGCTCTCAGATTTTCAAGCACCTAACTAACTCCGAGTGAAAAGAAAAATGCCCCCCTCCCTTCCCTTTTGCGCCAACCATCAGTGAGCTTGTCTCAGCCAGAGCTGGGGGGCCGAATGTACCATTCAGCGGGCAGTAGCCCAGCGCCACCCCCCAGCAGGGTCTTGCATTTAGATCCACTGGCCGTGAAACAGGATTTGGGAGCAAACTGGCGGGAATCCCATCAGAGCGGGCTGTGAGAACTGTCTTTACTGGCCCACCCTTCCCCCCACTCTCCCAGAGTGGCTTAGCTTTCCCAGCCACACAGCAGCACATGGAGGAAAGGTCAGCACTGTTGGTTCTTCTCTGCTCGGGGTGCTTTCTACTGTTTCCAGCATGACAGCACATCCCACACCGGTTCCCTGCATATGTCTAATAAACAGGTTTATTGGCATAACGGAAAAGGTCAAGGTACATAACGTACACTACTGTGTGTTAAAAATATGGACCAAACCCATTGGCCGCGCCTTTAGATTGATTTTTACTCTGCAAAAAAAGTGCGGAAAACAAGGGCGACAAATCTTAGCAGCGATTAGTGCGCGTTGGAGAAAATATATTTTGAGACTTAAACAGTGAGAAAGCTTTGCTGCAAGTGGGATTGGATTGGATGTTCAGGGCCGCTCCCATTTCAGACCACTAATGGAGCTGATTCAATAAAAAACACTTACGCTTCCAAGGCGGATGGCTCAAAGTAAACAGTAGCCAGCCCGGGGAGAGTCTATTCTAAACCCGCCTCTATTTCTAGGAAAGCCTAAATGGAACAATTTATCCATTGTGTTGTTTATTTGATTTTTTTTTTTTTTTTTAGATAGCATATGTTTGTATGAAACACGATAGCTTTATTTTCCGGTGAGCAAAGCCTCCTGTGCCGGGATGCAGAAAGTTAGAGAGAATCCACGACCTTCAGGAGACCCTACACAAGTTAACCAGACAAAGTAAAGTCCCGAATGCGCACACTGGTGAAGTAAACAGTAAAAAAAAAAAAAAGATGCTGTTTCCAATAACTTTATGTATTATTTTTAACATGACAAAAAGGAATGACCATTGCAATGGTTGAATTATTTTAATACTGCTAACATATTTGTGCAGCAAATAATTAATGCATAACTTTAAACCAATCTATTGTAATCCCTATGGATATTGTAATTTAAAAAAAAATGTACAGATCAAATTATCACCTAAATAATTCCTAATTTCCAAGGAATCATTATTCTAGAGTGCACAGACAAATTAAACAGAGAACAGGATTAAAAATAAAATAAAAGTGTGAATGTACACTTGTATTTGAAGTTAATTTTTCATACAATAAGGCACTGTTGGATGAACACCTCCTTTAAAAAAGTGTTGAAGTTGGAATTTAAAGTCTTTTAAAAAATATGTTGTCATCCCTCTTCCCTTACATAGATGTAGATCAGTATTTACGCAGTAAACATGAACAATGGTCAACTCTCTTTATGTGCTTTTAAAAGACTGTCACAGACGTTGCTCTGCTGAAACAGATCCACAGTGGCAGTGGAGGGCCTCTTTGAGTGGTTAAAAGATGCAGTCGTAAAAAGAAGCTACACTCTTGTGAAAACTTCCTAGTTCATTTCCTTAGCACTGACCCTATTGAATCCCACCCACAATGCCCTGTTGGAATGTCTGACGGGTGGGCGGAACTCTGTGGCCGACAGCATTCCATGGCTGGGATTCCAGCAGCACTGAGGAGATGAAAGGCAGAGGGGCCTGGAGGAGGGCAGGGTTATTGGGTTCTTCCCATGGCCCTGTCGGCCATGAGACTCAGGAAGGCCCCACACTCACACTCACGGAGAAGAAAACCAGTCAGAAACAATTACGGTTGATGGGGAATTCCTAAAAAGGGGAACAGAAGGAGAAGGGAACTGGGACAAGACTGAGGCTTTAGACATGTGATGAAGAGCCTTGAACTGCACACATGAGTCTCTCTTGAGTAAAAATTGTATACCTTAAAGGCACTCCCAGTGTGCAGAAAATCCCAACTAAAGAAGCCACACATGAGACAATTCGTTTCATTTCATTCCTGTTTTTTTTTTCTTATGATTAAAAATTCACTGGTTCTTTTGAACCCTCTTTTGAGGGGTCCGGTGTCTACTGTAATTTGTGTTATGAATCCAGTGCCATCTTTGTTTTACATTTTGACATCTTTTAATGTGAATTTACACTTTATTTTGCAAATATACCTGTCAAGAACCCATATTAGATTTTATATTTTGAGTTTCACAGGGTAGGTGGAAAAAAATAAATAAGCCTACTCCTCAAAATAGCATCTCAACATTTCATTTGAATTATTCATTTCAATTTTCTCATCTGAAGGGGACTATTTTAATGTAATATACTATGACTGAGAGGAAATACTGGCAAAGCAGGATAGCTCGGTAGAAATGTATAGTTTTTATCCCCATACATTTTTTATTTATTTAAAATATTGCAATACACAAGCTAATCATTTTCAGAGGCTCTCCACAAACCAGTTCTCCGTGCACAATTGAATGACAGTGCTCAGTGGCAGTTGAGGGGGGAAAACCACATGCCAGGCAGTTCAGGTTATTTTCCTGGATTCCCAAAGCTTGCTCTCTGAGTGTAGATGCAGATTGACTGACTAGCAGGAAGCTCCCTACCCCCCCTCCACACTCCAACCCCCACCACCCCTCTGTGGGAGCACACGCACTCATTAGGGTTGTGAAGCTTGTGACTACAGCGGATCTCCTCAGAAAAGCCACGTTCTGCATGGCACGTGAAGCAGGAAACTGCTTCCCAGCCTCGGGGATCCATGAACGGTAAAAGGATCATCCAAATTCTTCAGGCGCTTTGGCTTTCTGGGAATGATGAAGAAATGTCAGATGTCCATGTTTGAATATTAGCATTATAATATGATTGTTCATTTCGCAGTGCGTTTCAATGCGTTCATTTTCATGATGAAATTTTGAGATACACATTGTTGAAGCGGGTGTTTTCAACTGGAATCTGCGGAACTGAAAATGGCTGAAAATTCACAATGAGATCCTGACGTCAGAGCACACTGCATCCTTCTGGAACTCCCACTCAGAATTTAGCCCAGGCATCACTCCTATGCTCTCTCGTTTACCAGGGACCGACACTTTGCCTAGGGTGTTCCTAAAAAAGCTGTGCTATGTGCACCATTTTTTGCCTTTACCATCCCTGCATGCACGGAAACAAGTGGACACTGGAAAAAAATCTAGAGAATGACAATGGTTTGTGGGAAAGTGTGTGGTAGTCAATGGATGAGTTATGTTTAATGGAGTACGTATATTTTTTGGATGATTTCTATACGGTGGAGCCTGGCACTGCAGGGTCTGGTTGCCAGCCAAACTCCACCGTTGCCTTGGGAACCAATTACTATAGCCTGATATATGAGACATAACCTAATTCAACTGTTTTTAGCTTTTAAACTGAGCAGTGAGTTTTTTACTCAGACCGACATCACAGAACGGATGCACTAAAATCCATCCGTGCATGCAATGAATCACTTGCATGAGCCAACACGGCACTAACGTTCACAAAACATTAACTTTTACATTACAGGACAACACATGAAGACAAAAGCCAACTGGGTCTACTGAGCGTGATCGCAGGAAACAAATGGGCTCATGAGAACCTCCTCTTGCATATGACAATAAACAATTTGATCACGAGACGTTCCCCACTGCTCACTACTGCAATAGGCTACTTAGTGGCTCCCACATTTACACATTCTCCAAGACATTCACTGGCATCCAAATAAACTGACACAGGCTGTATCAGACTTTTTACCACTATGATGAAGATGATGATGATGATGATGATGATGATGATGATGATTATTCTTATTGTTGTTGTTGTTGTTGTTGTTGTTGTTATTGTTGTTATTTTTATTTCCTACCATGGACCAATTTTTCCTTTGCAGGTATCATGCAATGCCGGCATTTGGATCAGTATAGTTTTTATTAAGTCCAGAGCAGCTCTGGCCCAGAATGAAAAACAGAAAAGCACAGCTAAATGCATGGACTTTTCTAGAGAAACATTTTCTTGTGGTGCTCTTTTGGAACAAAAACAGTTTGTAAACAATAACAAATTTAAGAGTAATAAGTGCAAAGCATAAATGCATATTCTGTCCAGACTGGGTCAAATGTATTCTGGATGTGTTGCAGTGTTACAGCATGCTCCTGCAAACCGCCCAAACCTGTGGTTTGTCAATATACTGCATTCCAAACATTCTTACAAACAGGAATACTCTCTCTTAATAAACATTCCTGAATGATCAATTCCTAGAGCACTGATTCATGCATATATGGGATATACAGTATATACTTGAAGGGTATTTGAGTTCAGTGCAGGAAACACAATGAAAAACAAACCAAATAATTAGGATAAAAGCTCTATGCACAGTAATAGCAAATAAATGGAATGCAATAATTCCTCACTTTCAATATTGCCTGCTACATTACATGTTAGCGTACCCGAAGGGTGCGAGCTCAACTACTGAAGGCTCTCAGTGAGTATTTCAGGACACAAGCCAGACTGTAGAGTGGCCTTGGACTGAACTTTTGACAGGGATTGTTATCTCGTGCTGCTCCCTGTAGGCCATGTAGTAGTATAGACATGCAGCAGTTAAGACAGCCTCTGGCTGTCAGTGTCCAGTGTACTTTTCCAGTTTGTGTTTTTGAAGCCATGCAGCGGCTCTAATGTAAAAACAACTAAAGACAAAAGTGCCTCAAATTGTCCAGTACCTGGGAAAACAGTGGATAAAAGGACCACTGAGTGCACCTAGCATGTGAGAATGCGCTGGACCACTCACTCTACAGGTACACACCACCCTGTGGATACATAATTAAGCTCAAGATTGCTCAAGCTTGTGTTTGCCTTTGCTCTAACCCTACTTTTCTGTGTGATAGCTATATTTGGTCAACTGTTTGTGTAACAAGTGGAACTACAGCTTACTGGAAATGATTGGGACTTTTCCCGTAACAGGCTTGGTTACTTCTTCATTCTTGTCAAGAGGAACTACTCTGTCTCACTTTCATGTAAATTCCTCAGGGGACACTTCCTGTTTTTGTAATCTTTCGCTGCACATTGAACTCCCCCATAACAATGCCACTGTGACTTTCGGAAAAGAAAACTCATTCAGGGTTTTAGGAGGGGAATTTATATATATGTATATATATATATATATATAGTTGAACTAGAAAGGAGTAGTACAAACACATGCACACACACACACACACACACACACACACACACACACAAACACACACACACACACACACACACACACACACACACACACACACACACACACACACTCATATACCACTGTCATACGCCTAACAATGAGCTGGTGACAAGCACTGAAGATATCTGTGGAAACGACACAATGCCAAGGAGCCCTATAATGGCTCTGTCACTCTGTTAATGTGGGTTTTGAGGCGGGAATCAAGGGAGTTGGATTCTGAGATGGCTCCCGGTGGCTTGGTGCTTAACTGCTTTCCTCACAATAGATGACATATTGAGCCAATCATCTGTCACCTGTCTGAGGGATATATTTATGGCACACAGCCTCCAAAGGGAACTCAAGTGCCACTCTCCCCAGGAGTGCAGGGTGAACTGTCAGCAAGCAAGACGTGGAGCAAAGGGGGCTCAGCTGGATGAGAATGCTGTCGCGTCGGGTCCTGTCACTCCCGTCTCCCTGACTTGCCAACGCCTCCCAGTGATAGAGTGGAGGGCCCAACCAATGCCAATGCATTTCTCACAGCGGAAACCTGACTAATCCCCCTCACCACCCGAGCCAGGTTCTGACATGACCCCCCCTTTCCCCCTTCCCTCCCGGCTGCACCGTGTTCTGCATGTGTCTTTTGTTTGGTCATCAGAGCTCCCCACTGGACAGGGTGCACAGTAAAAAATGTGCCTTAGTGTGGACAAACACAATTATAATTGTCTATTGTCATGAGTCAACTATCCTACTGCTTCATGACCTTAGATCATCCTGGCCATGTCATATTGCTTTCAAAAGTCAGTAAATCAGGCATGTTTTCAGGAGTATCCAAATGTTCTTCATTATTATTGGTGTTGTTACGTTGCCAGATGCTCTTCTCATGGCAACTGTCATAGCATTACTTGATACAGGTGATTGATTTTCACAGACTGTAACAGAATGTTGAACATTACTTTGCGTAGCATGTATATTGAACTAAATGCTTATCTTGCCAATGTAATAATATAATGTTATCTCTTGGGCCCATGCACAGATTTGTCTTATCCTGAAAAATACAATTTACTTTTCTAAAATAGTAAATATTGTGACTTCAATACAGCAAAAGGTAAAATTAACAGCAAAATAAAGTAAAAAAAAATATCATTGTAATTGTAAATTGTTCGCATTATATGTTTTCCTTGTTCTCCAATCTCCAGTTATTCCCCCTCTCTCCAATTATGTATATTGGAGTTAATGATTTGAGAGTATTATCAACATGAAGTGTTGGTAAGGTATCGGGCCACCTTGAGCTGCCAGAACAGCTTCAATACGCAGGGAAACCATTCTTCCAAAAAAGTGGAGAACGCTGTCCAAACTCTCCCATAGGTGTTCAGATGGGTGGAGATCTGGTGACTGTAAAGGCCATAGCATATGATTCACATCATTTTCATACTCATCAAACCATTCAGTGACCCCTCGTGCCATGTGGATGGGGGCAATGTCATCCTGGAAGAGACCACTCCCATCAAGATAGAAATGTTTCACCATGGAAGAAAGGCAATCAATCAGAACAACTTTGTTAGGGGAAAAGTGGACCGGACCATGCCATGTTAAAACACACATAATGTAAACTTATTTCCTTGGTTAGCACAATATGTTTATCTCATTAGAATTTGTTCCATTACATTTAACTGCACCCTTACATTTTTGCTAATTTCTGAGGTAATTTACATTCACCATCTTTTACTAATAACAACGTACCATACTGCATGTTATGAGATTACACCAAAATGTTACTCCAAGTTATACTTATTACACTTAATATGGCAAAGCACATAAATATATTAAAAGGTAAACAGGGTAACCCTTTGCATTAAGTGTCTCAGACATAGTAGTTACCACATAAATACATTTGCACTTGTGTATAATTAGTGTTATTGTCAGTGGTTTTGAAAAACATAATATAATAATTATTGAGTATTTACTCTTCAACGGCGGAGAATTTGATACAGCCATGAATTTCTCCCTTTATAATGGCAAAACTCTAAAAATAGCATATAATCAAAAGTCCATAACCATTTTATTTTTCATAAATATTGCTGATTGCCCTTTTCCTACATCTGCCCACTAGGGTGCAGCAGATGACCTATAAGACCAGTGTGTTGCTTTGTAACAGTCAGTCTTTATCCAGCTTTAATACAAAACTATAATGTATGGAAATATATTGAAATAATTACAGTGTAATAAAATAATATAGAGATGGTGTAATAATCAAAACTCAAGAATGATTGTAATAACGCTTTTGATGGTTTCACCACCACTGAGAATATTCCCCAATAATACCTTTGTGTGCCATGTTACTCATCAATGCTCTGTGTTATTCTCATAAATTCTGCTAGAAGGGAACTGTGTCAAGTCAGTATTAAATGTATTACAGATATGTAGTTCCTGTGGGGAGAATGGCAGCCATGGAAACCCAATGAATAAAATCAATATCTGTGTTTATACGTCTAAATTGACATTGTGAACTATATATATATATATATATATATATATATATATATTATATAATGTGCCCATGCATTCAGTAACGTCAGTCATTTATAGTATTTTTAATTGACAATACATCTGAAATTGTTTAATGCACAACCAGTATTAACTTGTTTTGTGTACAGTTTTGTACACAATGTTTCCACACTTAAATTGGGTTTCCGGCTTGGCTGCAAAAAACAGCCTAGGTAAATGTAGCTGGAAGAGGAAGGATTACATACTATAGTTATCTGTGAGATCTGGCACCTTTGTACACAGCATGTCAACAGGTTGTATGTTATACTGCTTCACACTTCATTACTTCAAAACAGTTCAAACAGTATGCTTCCAGCTATATATATTTCATGGAACTGCTGTGTGTTTGTCATTTGGAATAAGTGCTAATTATGTCACAGTGTCTTTTAGAGGTAGCTAATAAGTCAGAAAGCTGGTCAGAATGGTATAACTGGAAACTTTGACAGCAACAAGTTTTCCTTTGAGAAGAAAAAGCGTGACACTTTCACTTTGTCATCTAAGTTTAACATAAAGGTAACTATGGGACTTGGTGTCCGGAACGGTCTGGGATGGTTATTTATATTTCTGTTGTTATCTTTCATTTTTGAGAGAAATCAAAAATGGAAGTTAAACTACTTCAAGACATGTAAAGTAAATATGTCCAAGACTGTCAAACCAAATCTCAGATGTTGCTTTTCTTTCTGTTTTATTTTGTTGAATGTGAGACTTGAGATTGCTGTTATCTCTACAGCACAGATTGTCCTATAAAGACAACTCAAAGGCTACCCCATTCTGTTTGTATTCCTAGAGCTTTGAGATAAGACATTTATATGTGCTTTGTTGTATAAATCATGTGATACAGCAAGATTGAAATGGTGAGAATGTGCTTCCCATGTTAAAAGCACTAAAGGCTCCATTGGCTGCCCTGCTACTTAATTGCAGCTATATAGCTAGGGTTTAGCTCAGATCAGCAAAATGAAACATGGAGAAGTGTCAAAGATTGAGTATCTTTATTTTAGGCAGAGTGAGAACTCAGTTTTCCCTTGTCTGCTTATTGGTTTAGGAAAAAAAAGAAAAAACAAAAGATGGTAAAAACTGCCTATATTCTGTGTGGTTCATTTTTTGTTATGGACAAATACTTGCTTTGTTTAATGTTAAAATCTGGAAAAGTGTTTCAATCTTCTGGGCTGACGAACCGGTCTTAATGTGTGTGTTAACTGCACTTCATACCAAAACCTGCGCACCACGGATATCTACTGTTTCAGCTACATGCAGACATACACACACACACACACACACACACACACACACACACACACAATGTGTGAACACAGGGGCCACGTTGAAGGATATAAAATACTTCTTAATAGCATTAACAGGACTCACCTACTAACAGGATCATTCCAAATGTGTGTTTCTGGGGACCTCCTGACTCACAATTCATCACCGGGAAAATGTCCTATGCATGGGCGAGCGGCTTACTGGATTGAAACGATATCTGACTTGCCTGTTCTCACCCACTCCATCTGCACTCTGTCTGTAACTCATCTCATCCCGTATGGCTGTTTATTAACCTTTCTATATTAAGCCAGCTGCTTCCTCTGTTCAGCTCCCGTCCCCGTGCAGTACTGCCGAAACCCACAGTCTGAAAACAGTGTGCTCCCTTCCACTCCCAGTCATTGATAACCATTACATCCATTTTTAAAATATAGGATCAATTTACAATTAAAATATAATATGGTACACATCATTAATAAGCTTTACAAGGTCAGTGTTTTCTTGTATTTGCGTATGCTTGTGTTCTTAAATTGAATTGAATTTAAGGGTGGAGTGTTACCTAGAATGCTCTTGAATTAGACTAGGGAATGGTTGTGCAAGCATTCTGCTTCGCAAAGCGTCTGTGAAGAACAAAACTGAAAAATAACTGCTATTTGTGGTGAACAACAGCATGGTAGCATGGTTGATTCAGACAATAACGCTTTGCCCAGTAGGAGTGGCAGGGTGTCAAAGAATAAGTAAATGGCCCACCACTGTAAGGGTTAACAGTGCACTGGATTTCTTGATCCGAAAGAAACGCAAAACATAATGGTATGCATCTCAGTCTCATAACTCAGTGATTGCAAACTGAATCCCCTGCAAAAAATGATGATCTGCAGAAGAGTCAGTGGTTATTTATTTGTGGTACCGTTTCTGTTATTTTGTAAATTACCCCACGATTAAGATAGTGACATCGAGAAGCATGCCTTTCGACATGGCCCTGTAATTCCATTCCTAGTAGACACATCCCATTACTTGTAGCGGGATGCACTGTGTGATGGATGTGTAAGAAATGAAATGAGCCATGGGCCAGTGTCAATGATGCTGCTGAAATGTGATGACCTCAAGCTAAAAAGTCACTCTCCAATGTAACTTTGATAGCAAACACTTTAGGGTTCAATCAGTGTCAAAATATTTGCCAAGCTTAAGATGAATAAACGTTTTAATCAACGTATTATAAAATAAATATTATATTTTTGAGTCGATAAATAAAAGACATGAGAGTTTGGAGGTCTACAGAGACAACCACACCACATAAAAAGCAGGACAAATATCTGTTTTTTATTACTGTTTAAACAGTTTAACGTACATGTTTTACAAACCTTTTAGAGAGCCTTAGAAACTAAAATAACAAAACAAACTAATATGAATATTTGACTTAGAAACTAATATGAATTCACAGACTATATTGTTTTGACTGAATCAAGTTATTCTTATAAAATATTTAATCATTTGAAATGGTGTAAATGGGAGAAGGGGGCGTGGGTGGTGGGTGTGTTATCAGCTGAGTGACATCAGTAGAAACCAATGGAATGATGACAGTTTTCCTAGGGACCCCACTGCACGTGCCTCTGTGTGCGCGACCTCGTGTCTGAGTGCAGCCATGGCAGAGGGGTCAACCAAAAAGCCCCAGACCGTGAAGATGCTGGATTAATTTCAGTGTAACTACTGAAATCCAAACCCTCACGCTGGATGCTTTCATTGTTTGCCGTGAATTTTGAACGCTCTCTCACTGAATGAAAACTGACTTCAGACATTCTGTTTCAGAAAAAGGCTCCAGTGGAGTAAGAGATCCAGTGCACGGTAGTTTCCTTACTTCCTTCTTCTTGGTGGCGTGCCTCCTGGCTCTGAGGACCTGTGCTCTGTTATCTGTTTCCACACTCTAAAGGTGCTGAACTCATCACAATAATAATACGAGAATGGATCAGAGCATGGCTTTGAAAGAAAAGATGAAGGAGGACACAGTAGTCACCTTGGAACCTTTTATTGACATCAATATTATTATTAAATGGGGAAAAAATAAGGTTTCACAAAACATTCTGACTCAAGGCATTAATCGAGAACTGTTAATATGCAGAAGATAACCTACTCCAATTACTTATTTAAAGTTCCAGAAAAGTCTTTCTTATCAGTATAAAATTGATAAATATGAGTTTTACATGTTTTAACTATCTGAAGTAAGTATAATCTTTATAATTTTTTTAAAAATTATTTTTCAAATAATATAAACTAAAAATTCTTTAGTCCTTTTTTTCCGTTTCCTCAGAGACAAATATAAACAATACCAAAAAAAAAAAAAAACACGCCAAACTTTAACCAAATATTTCAAAATTTAGTCCAAGCCTGTATCAAAGTCTACGAGTGTAGATAGTATCTTGCATGAGAATTGGAGTCCTCCTGTAAAGAGTCATTGGTAAATAAATTGTTGCTTGGTGTCCTGGAAGTGGAAGGGTGCATGCATATGTGTTTGTCTCTGTGTTCCCATGTTAGCAAAGTCAGCAGTGGGAAAGCAAGTTAGGGGTTTAATCTTCCCTCTGCAGTTAAGGTGCCTCTGCCATATAAAGCCGTCTCTGGTGCCCTTCGCTGAAGCCACACTCTAATCAGCTGTTGGGCAGACTGTGAATCCAGGCACATCGGCAGCCCGGCCCTCCACACCTCAGTCCAGCATTAGCGCGGGCAACGGAAGGACGGGACAGAGCCACTGTGCTGGTACGTGTTGTTAATTATCACATGCATGCCGGCTGGAGACAAGTGCTATCTGTTGCTGCGTAGACAGAACACAAGCGGAATTCACAAAAATGCAAGACATACAGATCAAAAATATCACGCGGGTGGTTTATTAAATGGTCTTCAATTATATGTAGTATCTGAATAATAAAAATACTATTTTATTGCAATTGTAGATAAGAATATCGTTCTCACAAAGGTTTAAAAAAAAAAAATAAAATATATATATATATATATATAGTATTTTTAGCATAAATGCAGGAAGTGGAGATTTGTAAACATTTAATTTAACTTCATTAGTTCTTAAATGTAAATCATAAATGTTAATATTCCTGAAGTCTAATAGGAGGGTTTAAGACACTGTCACACGTGATAAATATATATTTATATGTATGTATTCCTTCTAGATACGTAAGCTTCAAAACATGTAAATTGTTAACCACACACTAATACATGATATACATATACAAAATACAGATATTGTAGAACATATGGTTTTTAATCAATTTTGCTATATATATTTTGTAATGACAGTTAAGTAATTGTGACTAAAAACTGCGTACTTTAACATTATTATGTGTATTTTCCTTTATTTTTAATTTGTAACTTTGATGTCAAACTATTCCTTTATAAACCATGCGTCAAACGTGCTATAGCACCAATTGACCCCCAAAGAAACTAAATTTACTAAGTTACAAAAATTAACGCATGGCTAATTTTGCAAACTGTAAAGAAAATATCAAGTCAAATATTAAGGTCCAGTTTCCCTGCAGCGATCCTTTTTCATTTTCCACTGTTAAAATGAATTTGTATCTGTCTGATACTCCCTGCATCTCCGTTGGATGTGCGCATGCTGAAAGTAAAGACAGCCATTTGCTTTTGCATGCTGAGACTCAGGGCAGCCTCAAAGTACTTCACACATCTTGCTCCGGCTGGCCGCTCACCCCTCCACCTCTAACTCAGATTAGAACAATTTATAATGCAGTTACATTTATACATTTATAATGCAGTTAGATGGATATAATTCCTGAAAAACTATGTTTGAAACCAAAATACGGGAAACATAAAATTTCACCCTTCCACCCACTCAAATAAAAGCTTTGGCAACCCTGTGATCGCTATTTTTATCACTGTATTTAATAGTATTTCCTTTAATGAGTGGGAGAAATTAGGTACTTACAAAAACACTATTAGATAGTTATGTAAAATGCAATACCAAAGCTTTGATTTGGTCCCGGACAAAATCTTACAGGTTGTTCAGTTAAGTGCTACATCCCATTAATTAGATGAACTCAAATAAGTAGGTGGAGCGAAATATATAATAAAATGCACAGCACAACAACAACAACAAAATTAGCCCCTTGCCTAATACAGCAACATTATGTTTCTGCTTTAATTGTAAGACTTTAAAAACAGTCTTTCTGGGTTAAAGTCACTGACAATGTGCCTTATATGTTACAGTGAAAAGGAAGGCTAGATGTTTTTGTTTTGTTGTTGTTACTACTCATCCCCCATTGCTCAAATTTAATGAAGTTTTATTTTATTTTTTTGGCATAAAGAACATTGTAATAGGAAAACAATACCATTTCTTACATTAACAGAGAAAAGAAAAGTAAATGGTTTCTGTGTATTATTTGAGCTAAGCGGTTCATTCCACCAGGACATGTCCTGACACACATAGATGAATCTCTTAAAATGAACACTGTGAAGACAGTGACCGAATAACTACTTTGCACATACAGAACGTTAATTGAATATTCAGTTTAATACTGTGAGCACACCATGGGGAAGATTAATTATGTTACATGCTCATTTTATATGCATTCTATATGAAAATGAAACACCTAAAAGCTAAAGGGTGATTTAGCTGTGGAATATCATCAGATATTTCACAGTACTCGCCCTTAAATCTTTGTGTCTATCAGATTTCACGGTGATACATGTTATTGTGTTAGCAGTTGTTCAGATGCAGACTAGTATTTCCAAATAGATAATAAGATATTTCATACTTGAAATTGATCCCAGAACTGAGCCCTTGTCTTTTACGTCCTAGAATCGTTCCTATCAGAATGGAAGACTATGGAAAAATGTAATGATGCAAAAATTTAGATTTTTATTAATATTTTATTTTATTCAAGCATTTTTTGGCCTAATGTTATGAATCAACTTGCTATTAATAATAATATCCAACAGACTACTACCATTAGTAATAATAACAATAACAATAATTTTATAACCTTATACTTTCCACTGTCAAAAACTGATCTGAACAAGTCGGGTGCTGGTGAAAACCACTTGCATTTTCATTTGGAAATTTCCCTCTTTAACTAACTCCCCGTCTAGTATATGGTAAATGTTGGAATTATTTCAATTCTCTACAGAAAGAAGTTTTCTTTACTGTTTTAATAAACAAAGCTATAAAATGAGCTTGTCAATAAATATGGTAAAGACATTTGCTCACATTTATTACAAGATTAATGTGTCCGCCTGTCATAAAAAAAATTCAGCATTGTCGGTGTCAGTACCTCTAATTCAGTGTTTGTGATGTATCTCCCCCTAGTGAGTCATCTGGGAAAAACAGGTCTTCATTTGTAGGAAGAAAACTTCCTGAAGATATGATTTATTTTATTCTACCCAAAAAAAATAAAAAAATAAACCAAATAAATTAATTAATTGAAGAGGCAATTTAATGTATAAAGATGATGAACAAGGCATTATGAGATAATCAGGGGAGAAACATCTACATCTGCTGTAAATACATTTTTTTATTTTTTAAGTAAATTATCATGAATTTTCTGCATCTCCCGAGTGAGTAAATTTAATTGGTTTACTCGATTAAAAGACCAAAAATTGTTTTTACATTCTGAAACAGGAATTCTTGAGATTGCAATGAACAATTGTCCAGACACACAATTAATTAAATTTGTTGCACTTCAGCACTTGAAGGCCTCCTTAGTGGATTTCACAGGCTAATTTAATCTAATCTTAAACTACAATTTCCAGCTATATAAATGCATACATATTCTCTTGGTAGAAATGCACTGTTTCAAAGGTACTGTGTGTATGTACAGATGGCAGACAAAATAATGAAAACACTGCAATATCTGAATATTTGGGTGCACACATCTAATACCAGGTTGAACCAGCCTGAATTCTTCAGGGTAGGATATTGGAGGAAAGCCAGTCCTTTGAGTGATGAAGGAAGTGGAAATGTACTCCCCTCTATGTTCCAGAACTTCCCATATATATATATATATATATTTATATATATATGCTCTACGATGTTTAGATCTGGGGAGGCAACAGAACAAGTTTGACTTAATCCTGGGGTTCAAGAAACCACACTTGAATCTGTTTAGAAGTGTGTACGGGAGCATTACCGTTGTAGAGTACTACCATGTACTCTAGTCAGACCCATTGGCTCCCACATTTTGGTTGCCCATATCAAAGCAGATCCACCATTCTTGTGACTGGCCGCCCTGGTGACTTCCCAAACAGGCAGGCTGCAACCACCACAAACAAGGAACAGAAGGTGTTAAAGTTAATGTTACAAGTCAGTACATTCACTCCCAGCCCACAGCTCAACCCAGAGGAGGGGCTAAACAGTAAGGAGAGTATAGTAATATGTATGCCCCAAGCACATACATTCTAACAGCTGTGCATTTGATGGCTGTAAATAACAAGTGTTTACACTGCAATATGTCCCCCTTCCTAGCCAACCTGGCCAGGCTCCTGCATGGGAAGGGAGAATGGGTACTAACAAAATGACAAAACTGCGCTGGCGTCCAATTTCTGTCATCCAAGGACACAGGTAAATTTTTTAAAACAACACCACAACACTGGAGGGCTGAGGTGCACTGCTGTCAATTTCCTTATACTGGTGTGCAGCGATGGAACCCCCTCTCCCATGTCTGTCGTTAGTTGGGCAGCACAAGTACTATAACTCAATGCTCACCTGAACAATGTCCAGCACACACACATCAAGCGAGATTTTGAGGAAGCGTCTCTTTAACCCCAGAAGTCCACCTCCTTCCGCAGTTTGGCTCTGTCGCCATTGTGGCTGCCAATTTATCCTGATCCTTCCTGAACTCACCAGGACCCAGGCAGCCGCAGGCATCTGCCGGCAACAAGGGAGGCAAACTCTCCATCTCTCCCTCAACTGACAAAGACTTCCAGGAATAAGTAAAAAACACAAAATGTAACACACGTCTTCCCGAAAAAAAGAATAAAATATGTATAATAAAAGAAACTACACACAACTGGCTAAATAACAAAGAATGATAAATAGATTCTAGGAGCGGAATCAATCAGAAGCAAAAACAACTGAAACTAAATAAAAATCCCCACATGTCGATGAGATTTGACTTGTGACCATTGTTCTTCTTTCCTGATACATTTTTTCCCTTGACGTCATGGTTTTCAACACTGTTCCTCTTGACACATCTAACCCTTCTGCCTTTTGAACCTTGAAATGTTTTAAAAAATAGAATTTTTTTTTCACATTCCATTAGAAGGAGGATATGTTCAGTCTCCCCAAAAAGATGTTTTCAAGTCTCATGAATTAACATCTTATAACCTTTAAACATTTTATTCTCACACAGACCACATGTCATAGACACTTGTGTAACTTACTGAATATTATTTAACTTCAAACACATTCAAACAAACATATAATAACTTTGTGTTGTTTTCATCAAAATAAAAAATAAAAAAGTAACAGGTATGCTACGACAGTGGGTGGACAATCTGTTCTTCCTCTTTAAGACCGGATGGTCAGAAATTCCATGCCTCTTGCTGATTCCCAGCAGTCCACAGCTTTGTTATTAGTACTGCTGGAGGCGATGGTTCAATCAGCCACTGTATAAAAGACTGATATACTCCACTCCTGAACCCAGTTCACCCCACGGCGTGCTAGATATGCTTTTAAAATGTAACATTAGTTAATTTACAGGCCAACTATTCTGCTTTTCTGTGACTGATGCACCTGCAAGTCTGCAAAATCTGTTAGATCCCCTGATGTTTTAGAATCTCAGAAATTACTATGTTGATTTTGAGATGTCCCTTATAGCGAAAAACATGTAGGTTATGAAATTGATGTATGAAATACATTGATAGAATTATTTTCTATCAAATTTTTTTTTTTTGGGTGCTTCCATTATACAGTTTACACTGCTTTTCATTAGTTCAACCAGTCATTGTTGTTTATCAAGTCAATGGTGATCTTAAACCTATTCTTAATTGCTCATGAGTGCAACTATTAACTGAGAGCCGGCTCCGTTTAGTTGATACTGTGGGATAGAGAACCCTCCAGATTCATAGCCCTTGACTGGTTCCTCATCAGGTCTGAAAGCCACGAATAAGTCAGGAATGGCAGACGGGAGCTTTATCGATGAGCTGATGGAGCTGACGGCTCAAAGTTTAAGCCAGCTTGAGATTCCGGAGCACTTCAATGTCATCAAAGAGATTGGCCGTGGTAAATATGGAAAGGTGTTGCTGGTCACTCACCGTTTCAGAGGTACTTTCTATAAATATTTACATCAGACTTTGTTATTTTATTAAATATCTAGGTAGTGTATCCTGTATTACTCTCATTGGAATTACTGAAATAAAGAAGATGCATGCCTGAACAGTTATTATGATCTATTATGAACTTGCTGCAATTCATTTGGGATCTGGAAACACTAGAGTTTGAAAATGATGTCTAAGTATCAAGGAGTTAATATATTTCCCTTTAGTTTATTCTTATTTTTAATTTAACCTCTCAGTTAACAATTCAAAACAAAAGGTCAGATTTGATTGGTTAATTTCTATGACTCTTTTACCTGCAGGCACGCCAATGGCTCTGAAAGTGATGCCCAAGAGCTCCACCAAGCTGCAGGGGTTCCTGCGGGAGTACTGCATCTCCCTCCACCTGTCCTGCCACCCCTGCATTGTGGGCCTCTTTGGCATTGCCTTCCAGTCCAAGGAGTACTATGGCTTTGCCCAAGAGCTTGTAATCGGGAAGGACTTGTTTGCTGTCATCCAGCCTCGGGTGAGAGGATAACCGGTTTGTGGTTATTTGCTTTTCTGGTTACTTCCATTCCACGTTTTGAGTTCCTTCAGTAAATAGCTACGCTGTTAGTTATTAGGTTGTTAAGCTTCCGTACTAAAAAGTCAACCCAACAGGTTTGAAATCCAGCAAACCCAAAACAAGTGAATTTTTTCATATATACATGACCAACCCTATTCAACCCCCCCAGCCCCTGTGCTTTTACCCGCCTTAGCCAGGGATCAAACTATAGACTCTATAGTTTGAGTCTATAGCTCCAGGAACTATTCATACTCTTTGACCATCCGTGAGGGAGCTGGTTCACAATGAGCCCCACTACCTATATATGCTGCTTTGTCGTCTCCATATTTGGGAAAATAAATTTAGCAATCTTCTCAAGCCAGCTCTTAGCTTTCCCGTGACCAGCAGGCTTTGCACAGGATGTTTCTCTGGTTTCAAATGCTGGTGAATACAAAGCAACATTTAATGAATAAAACATCTCGATGGCCTCTTTTTATTTAATATTCACTGCTATAAGAAAACACTGGTATTAAAAAGGCACTGTTTTGCCAAAAATCAATGTAATGAAAAATACATGCAGTAAAAACGTAAACAACAAATGCACTTTAAGTATATATTTTTGACGATCAAAGGAACAGGGACGATCAAAGGAACAGATTCATATCTGAATCTTCAAAGCAAAAATCCCTTTCTCACTTGTGCAACTACTTCCACGGTAAAATGGCTCTTGAACTAGGGCTCGATGAACAAGCTTAGTTTTGTATGTCGACAAGGACTAAGCAGTAACTAGTTAAAAGAAAAAAAATCATAATGGACCAACTCATAAAATAGAACATTGAAACAATTTTCATGCTTTCGGTCTTGTGTCCTTATTCTGAGCTTACCTCTGCTAGGTGGGGATTCCTGAATATGCTGTGAAGCGCTGTGTCCAGCAGATTGCTAGCGCTCTCGAGTTCATCCACGAACATGGCCTGGTACATCGTGACATCAAGCCCGAGAATATCCTGCTGCTGGACCGCCACTGCAGCAGAGTGAAGCTGGCCGATTTTGGCCTCACCCAGAAGAGGGGGACCCTGATCCGCCTCATCTCTGGAACCCTGCCCTACATGGCCCCGGAGCTGTGCGCGGTGGCTGTGACGGAGGGCGAGAGGAGGCCCCATGGGCCCCCCCTCAGCGTGGAGCCGAGCCTTGACACCTGGGCTTTTGGCGTCCTGATCTTCTGCATCCTCACGGGCTTCTTCCCCTGGGAGCGCTGCGCTGCCTCCGATGATTTCTTCCTGGAGTTTGCCGACTGGTGCCAGGACCCATTGGGCGCAGACGTCCCGTCGCAGTGGAAAAGGTTCACGCCTGCGGCGATGGAAATGTTTAGCAGGTTCCTGGCACTGGATGCTCTGAAAAGGTGTACAGTGGGCGAGGTGAGGGCTTATGTGAATGAGGACTGGGTGAGGGTCGTGACCCCCGCTCAGCAAGTGGAGGATGAAGGGAAGGTCTGCTCTACTTCTACCCTCAGTGTGTGCAGGAGCAGTCCTGAGCAGCAAGTGATAGAGTGAAGAGGATGAGCTCTGCAGCTAATGGAGAAATCATCTCAGTCAGTGTCCCTCTACAATGAGTGAGAGGTGAACTACACAGCCTTATGGTAAACCGCCAACTGACCACCTCTAAGAGGGTGCTATTTCCAAATGAGTCAGTAATGGTGTTTAAAATGAAGAGGCACTTTAACAACCTGTATTCAGTGAAAACAACAAAAACATTTTTTAAATGAATGCAGTAAATAAAGTATAATATAACAAGAATTAATGTAGTGTAAGTTTTTAATAGTTTCCACAGTCAATATAGCATATTTTTCAGCATGATATCAAATCTTATTGGGTTTTGCAGCAATCACTTTTTATTGTGAACAATCACTTGTACTGCTTGATGTTGTTGATGTCACATAAAGATAGTGTAACAGCACAATTAAATGCCGGAGCATATGGGATTAGAAATCAAATAAATATTGAAGACATATTTTGGTAATGTTGAAGATAATTTTACAGTGTGTGCAGTTTCCTAAAGATGTGTCATGTTTTGCTATTTGTCTCATCCTATTCAATGCATTCAGAGAGGTGCCGTTCTAATGCATATCCTTGGACTGAATTTGAAAAACAAGTACACGTGAAATGCTCAAAGTTCTTGTTGATTTCTGTGACCTAATATGGACATTCCCCTGCATTCCCCTGTATGTCTGTGCGAAAAGGCCAAACTCGTTACCAGGGAGCCCTGGAACAAATCACGCAGAAGTGTAATCCGTCCTGCTGCCCTGAAAAATATGTGATGCCCGTTGCTTGTTGGTGTAAAGAATCTGTTACTGTTGACAGCAACCACTGAAAAATGTGCCTTTGAAGAGCAGCTGGCGCGTTTGTCTGTTTGCCCAATTTAAAAATAAAGCAAATAAATGAACTAAAAAATATGTCAGCGCGCACTTACATGTGAGGATTCTTTATTCTCAGAGGAGCGTGGATCAGAATACCCCCCTTTAAATCTGCCTTCACGGCACTGATGACTCACGGCCTTCCCCCTCTCACTGTTGTCTCGACCTCTCAACAACACCCTTCACCCCGGGTAATAATGTTGTGGCATCTGCTGCAGCTGGCCCCTCACTGACGGACACCATGCTTTTGTTTGTTTCTGGGTGACTGTTATGTACGGTCAAGTCACTGGGTCGAGGGGCACAAGTGATCTTGGCTTGCTGCCCGAGATCACTTGCTCACGTGCTTTGCAGCATATTTAGGCTTTCACGATTACTTTTTTTAACCAAAACGGAGATTCAGACGTCCAGGGAGCTGCTCTTGCAATTTTAGTTGCAAACGTCTTGCAAACGGACAGGTATGCATGTATATAAAAAAACTAACAATGAATTTAAAAAACCTAGTGTTACATCCGAAATTGTGATGTTAACCCGGCAACAGATTTCTGCAGATATTACAAGAATTAAAAAATAGAAATATTGCACATATGGTAAACTGCCCAACCAACACTTCTGCAGATTCTTCTACCATTAGACAACCCATATCAACTTACAGCATACCCATGTCTGCATGGATCAATGATTGCATTAAGTGAAGCATACACTCCCGGTCACTGTCACCTGTTTTACTTTCCCGAACACGTCTGGAAGATTTAGAAATTTTTATTCCCTAATCCAACCCCATGAAAGACTACTTGGGGCTGTTGTGGGATTGATGCTGTGTTAATGTACTTAAAGTGTCTTAATGTGTTAATGTCTCGTTTTACCTTGCTGTGTGCACAATGTGTTCTCAGGATAAGAATCTGGTGAGTAGTTAGTAATTGTTGTTATTATTTAACTGAAGGAAAGCGTCAAGAGTAAAGTAGAGAAGGGAATACTGCCGTCTATACCCGATCAGTCTGAGCACTTTGCACCTGTGAACTGAAAATAAAAGACACTAACGAGCAAATAGTAAACATCCTTTTCATTGTTATTAATCCATGAGGTTTTCATTCACTTCAGGAGTACATAGGCAAATGTTTGATAAATGCTGTCATCCTCACGCTGCCGCCCGACTGAACTGCAACAGGGATGCCGTCGCTGCGGTTGGATTTGAGGTGACAGCTGAGAAAACGAGTTCCTTTGTGACTTAATCTTAAAAATATGTTCCTCACAATGAAGTTAAGGGCCTGTAGTTACAAATGCACGGGCCCTCTCTTTATTGAGAGACCTTAATTTTACAGACCTTTAATGTAATTTAAGAAGTAGTGGTAGATCATAGATGCATAACAGCAGTGTTGGAGGGAAGCAACCAGGTAGCACATGCATCTTTTCATATCTCAGTGAAGAGATCCTTCATGTAATCAGGTGGAACGCAAACCAGATAACTTCCAGTCCTCAATCATTAAAGATATGCCCCCAAGTTAACTCTCAAGAAGTCACTCTGCACAGCCGGTACCAGTGTATTGTAAACCAAAAAAACGTGTGT